>JAOQIF010000810.1:0-36799 GCA_026260285.1 Colletotrichum sansevieriae | reverse complement strand
CTCCTCCTAGCCCTTATATGAGTTGCAGGTTTAAGCATAGGCTAAGGGCTAGTCTAGAGCGATATTAATCCGGGCTACTAGCTGCTCTACGCCCTATAAGTAAATAATTATAATAATATGATTTTTCGCACCCCTAGTTTGCTCGTCTTTTTTTCCTCCTCCTATTAACCTATACTAGTATAAGTTAACTGATTAATTATAACGTTATTTTAGCTAATAAGTCGTTATTTTAGTAGCGTTTTTAGCATGCTCTTAGTCTATATTAGTATAAGTTTATTATATCCGAATCCCTATGAATTAGTAATATATATAGATCTAATTAATCCAATTTCCCTCGCCTCTATAATAGCGCCCCCTATAAGTTACTACCCGCTGTTTCCCTATAGTTTTATTATAATTAACCTTGCATAGCCCCTCTCTAACTCTAATAAGGAGATAGAGTCTCCTCTTCTTATTAAGGGCCCGCCCTCTAACTACTCTACCTCTACTAGCCTCTCTAACTATAAGGAGACCGCCCCTAATAACTTCGATCTTATAGATAATCCCCTCTATACCCTAGCTAGCTAGGAGCTATATAAATATCTCAACTACTACCGTCTAATATATCTTATTACCTAGGAGCCCCTTATAGTATATTATCTTCTGCTCGTTTAGCATTCTTCTAACGTTCTCCTAGGGTCCCTACCTATACTAGCTTATCTTTAGTAGCATCCCCTAGGATAAGACCTAGGGACCTCTTTACGAGGTCCCTTGCCTAAAGTATATATCTGCTATAGCTAAGGCTAAGAAGCCTAGCGATATTATAGCTTATTATAATATTATTAAGCGAGGTATGCTATCCTATTGCCCTTTAACTATTATAAGACTAATTATATTATAAGTAATATTATCTATTATATCTACTATTCTAACGAGGCTATTAAGTCTACTTATATCGATATAGGTATCGCTTCCTTATTATTCCTTCTCTATAGAGCTAATATTCTATTAGAGCAACCCTAGTATAGTTTACTACTAGGAGGAGTTTGCTTCTCTTAGCTAGGATTGCCTTACTTATTATAGCCTCGATAAGAGGACCTCAGTAAGACTCCGCTATTCCTACGTTTTAGGGTTATTACTAATAGTTATAGCTCCTTATATAGATCGAGGCTCGCGCGGAGCTCCTTCGCGCTACTTCTATTTAGAACTATGAGATCTATACCTATACTACTATAAAGCATGCTACTAAGGCTGCTATTAAGTCAGATACCTCCCCTATACTTTCTGCTAATTCCTTAGCTACTCTTATCCTTAGTACCTCTATTACTACTACTACCTTGCTTTCCCTCTTAGTTAAGCCTAATAAGGTATAGCTATACTACCTCGCCTAGGCTTACTTAAATATAGCTAAGGTCTTTTGCGAGGTTTATCTTATTCCTGCTTTTCTCCTATCCCTAATAATCTAACCCCTTTTCTTAGCTTACTAATACTATTACTACTATTTATAAAGAGTAGGAGGAGTAAGGGGTTATTATCACAAAGGGGGTACGGTGCAGAGTGAAAGAGTCAGTATAGATAGGTGCAAAGTCGTAACGTTCATTCTTCTCTAACCCTCTAACTACTATATGAGGGTGCGTGAGGATTAAAGGACTTATCTAGGGAGCTACCTAGTGCCCCCTACCTACGGACTTCCCTAGGATAGCCCGTTACCCGGGGTGCTATTAGTATTCCCCTTCTATAGACTCCTAGCATAGCCCGTTATCCGAGGCGCTACCTAGTATCCTCCTTCTATAGACCCCTATAGGGTAGTTCGGTAAGTCCGATCTTATCTAGGCTCGTGATATAATCCCCCCTCTCTAAACTAGTCTATCCTTAGATTAGGCTACTCTATAGTTATCTAGAGGGTACCTAGTACCTACCTAGTTGCTTCCTATAAGCCTTCCTAGTTTATAGTTCCTATAGGTCTAGAATTTAGCATCCCTAGGTCTAGCTATATAACTCTTCCTTAAATAGCTAGGTAGCTCAGAGGAGCAGTTAGCTAGTAGTAGGGCACGTTATCCTCTACCCTAGCTACTCTTATAGCTCTATACCTAGATATTAAGGGACTATACTCAGAGAAGCTCAGAGGAGCAGTTAGCTAGTGGTGAGGCACCTATCCTCTACCCTAGCTACTCTTATAGCTCCCTTCTAGAAAGTTATAGCTTAGAGGTATAAAGGAACTTTAGAACTTAGAGAAGCTTAGAGGAGCAGTTAGCTAGTGGTAGGGCACCTAGTCCTCTACCCTAGCTACTCTCATAGCTCTCTTCTAGAAAGTCACAGCTTAGAAGTATAAAGGAACTTCAGAACTCAGAGAAGCTCAGAAGAGTAGTTAGCTAGTAGCAGGGTATCTATCCTCTACCCTAGTAACTCTTATAGCTCTCTATCTACTACCTAGTAGTTATCCGGATACCTATAGCTAAACTCCCTCGCGAGGGTTATTCCTTCCTTCGCGGGATTACGCTAAAACGTTTTATTATTTAGGCTCGTTTTTATCGCTTTAAATTCGCCCTCTGTATTATTATATTTTCTACTCGTTATTATATTTTTAGTAGCTTTATAAGGGTAATAAAGATATTCTCCCTCTAGGGGTAAAAGAGGTCCTTATTATTATATAGGGGTTTGCTAGTCGTCGCCTAGTAGTTATCTAGTACCTCCTTATGTATAGTAGGGTTAAATAAAGGCGAATAATATGATAATCTAGGGATTATCTTCGTTTTAGCTATATAAAAAGCTAACTTTAGTATTAAGTTAAAAAGTATAAATATCGTTCGAAATTTCGCCCTACTAAAATCCTTCCTCTTACTTCTTTAGATTATAATACTAATAAGTTGCTATTAGTCTCCCGCTCCCCTATCGTTCTATCTTAATTATTATATAACGAATCTATTATTATATCTTTTTTATCTATTAATACCGCTCCCTTCCCTGCTAGTATACTAGACGCCTCCTATATCCCTATAGCAGGTAAACTCCAGGGGTGCTCCTGCTACTATTATCTCCTAGTATAGGCGAAGTAGGAGCTCCCTAAGGAGGATATTCCTGAGATAAAGCTCCTCGCGAGCTTAATAATCTGCTTCGAGAGTAATAATAAGTATCTATTCCCTAGCTAGTGCTTATTTAGTGCTTCGCTAGTTTCGATTTAGAATTTATTACTAATTCGTATGATTTTAGATGCTTTAACTAAATATAAGCATTATATTAAAATAAGTAATAAAAAGGCTTATATTAATATAAGTTTTATATATTATTTTCTAGTCCTTAGCTGCTAACTCTCTATAGCCTACCTATTATTTAATAGGCGCTGCGAATAAGCTCAAGCGCCTTATAGATAAGGGTAGTTCCGAGCCCGATATTCAGGCCTAGTATGCTAAGAATAAGGTAGGTTACCTAGTACCTCTCTAGTACCTCTCTAGTGCTTTATTACTAGTATCTAATTATACTTAGGAGGATATCCTCGCTACTTAGCTTATAGTTAAGAAGGCCCTCTAGGCTAAAAAGAATAATACTAATATCACGCTTAAAAAGCATAAGGCTAAGGAGGCTAAGATCTCTATAGAGATAGAGGACTACTAGGTAGCTACCTTAAAAGAAGATACTACCTATTAGTAGCGCTTCTCTAAAGAGGTAGAGAAATAGACCGAGTTACTATATAAGTAGTATAAGGAGCTTTGCTATTACTACTCTAAGATAGAGCGGTTTGCTAAATATTAGGCGGAGGCATAGGAGTTATAAGCTATATATACCTAGGAGTTAATTAACTCCTATAATAAAGTTATAAGTCCCTATAAGCCCTGCTAGTACCTCCCTAGTGCTTATTTAGTCGATTTCTAACTTTTTTAGAATTATAAGGTTATTATTACTAACTCTAGTAGCGAGGATAATAGCTCTAATAAGATAGGTGCTAGTACCTAGGGGATTTAAAAAATTTCAGGAGCGCCCTTAGTAGGCTACTAATAAGCTTTAGGTAGTTTTTAGTTACCTTTAGGCAGGTATCTAGTCGCCTTTAGGCATTTTCTCGTTTCTATCGCCTTATTAGAGGGCCTTCAGGCTAGTAAATTGAAATACCTAGCTAGCATGCCTTATTTCTAACTACCTACTAGTTACCCGTTAAATTATATAGGGATTATAATATTTCTACTTATAATTTAGCTTCGTAGTCGTTTTATAAATCAATAGATATATTATATTGCGGTTCCTATGAATTATCTAGTTTATTATAGCCCTTCTATTTAATGAGGTACTAGCGGTTCTATCTAGGGCCCCTATAGGTAATAATATAGTCTACTATATAGATATTATCGTTATCGTTATTAATTAGGATTTCTCGTAGTAGGATAGCTGAGCTAAAAAAAGGTTCTAGTTATATAGGTATGAAAACATTATGAATTCGGTAGTTTTTATCTATTTATAGCTTATATGCTTATCCCCTGTTAATTACCTATTAGATCCTAAATAGGCCTAGGTATTTATCGGAAAGTTTTCGAAAAGGCCGCCTTTACTTAATGTTTTTAGTCGAAAGTAATATAAGGTCTCCTATAGCGAAAATAATAGGGGTTCTCCTCTAATTATAGAATTTGCTATATTTTTTATTATATTCATAAAGTAGGTTAGTAATAGCTAACCTCTAGGTAAGTAGACTCTAAACTCTATTAAATACTGCTAGGACTGCTAAGCCTTTTTATTAGGGTTTAACGTCATTAGGTCCGCGAGGAGAATATCTTATTAGTAGTTTAGCGGGTAGTATCTTAGTAGCCTCATAGTAGGAGTTATTATAAATAAATTAAGCTAGGTCGAGCTATATTGCCTAATTATCCTAGTTGATATTATAGAAAGCTTATAAAAAATACTCGATGCTCTGATTTTAGCGTTCTATTTAGCTATTAGTCTAGGGGTAAAAGGCAGTACTAAGTTTCCTCCTAATAACTAGCAAGTAGCATACTTCAGCCTAAAAATTACTAGTAAATAGCGATCCTCTGTTAGATATAATAGCTTCTAGGAGCCTGAATATGAGGAAAACATATTTAGTAAGTAGTATAGCTAACCCGTTAGCTATAAGTAACTCCCTAGTAGGGATATATAGGGAGTATTTTATGAATTAGTTAATAATAACGAGAATACTATCATAAGGCTTATTCCCTGCTATGAGGGATAGCAGCAATTTAGTGATAAAGTTAATCGATATTTATTAAAAGGGTCGGGTAGGTACTAGTAGGGGTATAAGTTCGCTATATAGGAGGTGGTATCTCGGTTTCATATGCTAACACGTTATATACGTCTTAATATATTCCTTTATATTACTCTTCTGCGAATTATAGAAAAACGACTTCCTAATCCTCTTTAGTATCTTAGTAACCCCCTAGTAACCTCCGGATAGTTTGTTATAGAACGCTCTAAGGACTTCTTTCTAAAGCGGGTAGTTATTAGGAATATATAAGCCCTTATAATATTATAGAATACTAGTATGATCTAGTAACTACCTTATCCCTTATTATTCCTACTCCTTATTAATATAAAAGGGGTCTTTCTATTAGGCTTTCTTAACTTAGTCCTGAAGCGAGGGTATAAGTTATTTAGGGAAGGTGTTTAATAGTTAAGTGCCTTATTATTACCTAGTACCCACCCTCCGGATAGTAGGTTAGTTAAACCGTTATAGAAAGTCCTATAGGAGCAAATCTCTAGCTTCCTTGATTTCTATATCCTCAGGGGTATAATCAGGTCTTTATAAGAAGCTATTAGCTAGGTTATAGCGACCTAGCTAGTACTTGATTTCGAAGTTGAATATCGATAGGTCCTATTATAGCTATGCCTAATAGCTATTAAGCGTCTTCTTATTAGCAATGTACTAGTGACCTAGGTAGTTAGGAATAAACTAGATATATTGCTAAGAGTAAAGCAAATAGTGCTGCTACCTCACCGCTGCCTCCCTAATAGCTAGTAGCTCTGCTTCTAGCATGCTATATTATAGTTGCGCGCCCTTAAGCTTCTGAGATATGAATGCTACTAGTCTCTATATATCCCCCTCTAGCTAGCTTAATATCGCCCCTATTATAAAGTCTGATATATCGGTTTTAATATAAATTAGGAGCGTGGGGTTGAAGTATTATAAAATAGGTACCTCTATAAATAAAGCGCGGAGCTAATAGAAGGCAACTAGTGCCTTACTAGTTATAACTAGTTATCCTTTAGCTATATTAGCAAGTCGGTCGGTAAGCAGGCTATAGATTTTGGAGTAATTCTTAATAAATCTCTTATAAAACCCTATAAATCCTAGAAATTATTAAATTTATTATATCATAGTAGGTATTAGCTACTTAGTAACTGCCTAGACCCTCTCTTATTCTATAGCAATACTATCTAGTGAAACTACGAACCTAAGAAAGTTAATCTATTCCTTATGGAATTCATATTTATCGGGGTTCGCATAGAGGCTATTAGCTCCTAACTAGGTGAGTACCTGCCTCACTGCCTCTATATAGGAGTCTATATCGTTAGTAAATATCAAAATATCATCTAAATATATAATATAAATAACGTTAACTAGGCCTATAAGTAACTTATTAATAAACGTTTAGAAGGTAGCAGGTGTATTAATAAGCCTAAATATCATAATATAATATTCGTAGTAACTATATTATATATAGAATACTATCTTCTACTTATCTCCCTCTCGGATCCTCACCTAGTAATAGGCGTCTTTGAGGTCGAGCTTAGTGAAGTACTTCGCTTAGGAAAGCTAATCGAGGATTTTATTAATTAATAGGAGAGGGGTGTAGTTCTTCGTAGTTACCTAGTTAAATCCCTAGTAGTCTATATATAACCTTAACTTACCCCCCTTCTTTAGGATAAATAGGATTAGCACCCCTACTAGACTTATTAATAAGCAAATCTATCCCTTTTATAAGGCCTTATAAATATAGTCCCTTAACTCCTCTAACTCCTTCTTAGCTAGGGGGTAGATCGGTTTAAATAAGGGCTTAGCCCCGGGCTCTAGGTTAATAAAGTAGCTCCTAGTAGTTCTAAACTCCGGTATAATTCCTGCTAGGTTAATATTAAATACTTTTTCAAAATCCTAGTACTCTAGTAGGATCTTTGGTTTAGTATCCTTAGTATCCTCAGGTTCTTAGTTATACTCCTAGTAGGTAGTAGTTAATATCTAGTTAATCTATAGTACCCCTATAAGTACTGCTCTTACTTTGTTTTTAATATACCTAAGCTCTTTTATAGTTATAATAGGGCGAATGCTCTTCTTATATAGGGGAAAGGTCTAGCCTAACTCCCTCTAATTAATATTAGAGCACTCCGATATATACTAAGGGATCCCTAGGATAGCATCGTAGCTATTATTATTACTAACCCTGAAGTTATATAAAACCGTCTGCTGGATGCCTATACTATTAGTTACTCGGGTGACTAACTTCTATATACCGTAGTTAGGTCCCTTGGATACCTATATTCCCCTTATAGGTTCTAAGTTATTAGCTTCTAGTTAGGTATCGGTTATAACCCTCTAGTCCATAATATTCTTATTAGCTCCGCAATTAATAAGCGTAGTACTAGTCTTCTAGCTACCTGAAACCCGGACCTATATTATTATTTCAAAGTAATATAGCTAGTTGCTATCCTACTAAACTATCCGCATAGTTACCCGGTTCTCTTCCGGTTATTCGCTAGGGTATAATTTGCCTTTATAGTAGGTATAGCTATATTTCTTATAGTATAGGTATCTTAATAAGATATAGCCTTTCTTATTATAACTATAATAGATAGTTTCCCTCTTAGTATCCTATAACAAGTCCTTAGTAAGCTCCTAGTAGGCATTAGTATAGCTATAATCCCCCCTTATAGTCTCGGTCCGTTCCTCTGGATTAGTAGCTTAGCCCTCTAGTTATTATCTCTTATAGTTAGTCCTCTAGTCCCTCACTAGTAGCCTATATGCTTATATATTAATTATAAGTTTAGCATTCCTAGCCCTTATATTAAGTTCGAGCTGCGATTTTAGTAATCTATTTGCTATAATATAGTATTAGAGCTTAGGGTTTAACCTAGCTATTACGTTAGCTACCCGGATCTCCTCTAGTTATTAGTAGGGGCTCTCCGCCTTAATCCCTTCGTAGTAATTAATAAAGTTCTAGTATAACTATCCCGGTTGCTAGTAGGCCCGTTTAAGCTAAGTTTATATACTAAGGATCCTAGACCCCTTATTAGCTACGCTATTAGTTAACTAGTCCTCTATTAATATCTAAGTAATATTCTTCGCCTTATTATTATATCTAATAGAAAGGTATAAGGTCTATTGCTTTGCTACTAATCCTTCTAAGCACCTAGTAGTATATAGCACCTTCTTAAGGTCTGAGGTAAACTTATTTATTTCGAATCGTATATCGAGGTTAAATATAGATTAGTTATAGTCGGTCTAGGTGCCCCCTTTATACCTAAGCATCGGGAGGTGCTTCCCCTAAAGTTCTAACTAGTGCTTCTTCGCCTCAGGGTTACTACTAATAACTACCTAGTAAGTAGTGGGGTTATCTATTAGGATTAATACTTAGCTAGCTCTTAAGGCCTTAAGATATTCTTATTTATGCTTTAGTTAACTCTTCTTTTCTTCCTCCTCGATAAGACGATCTAATTTAGCCTCTATTAATTACTTAACTAGTTCCTTACTAGTGCTCTCTTTATTATCCCGATCGATAGGTATCTTATCCTAAGTTTAGCTATTTGGTAGCTCCTATCTAGCAGGGGATCTTACCTCCCTAGTAGACCTGCAGGTAGGTATCGTTATTATATATAGTACTGCTCTAACGGTCTGCACCCCTATTAGCATAGGTAAGAGAGAAGAATATATTATAATAGGGTATAGTATAGAGTAAAAGAGTTAGTATAAATAGGTGCAAAGTCGTAATACTTATTCTTCTCTAACCCTCTAACTACTATATGAGGGTGCGTGAGGATTAGAGGACTTATCTAGGGAGCTACCTAGTGCCCCCTACCTACGGACTTCCCTAGGATAGCCCGTTACCTAGGGTGCTACTAGTATTCCCCTTCTACGGACTCCTAGCATAGCCTATTATCCGAGGCGCTACCCGGTATCCTCCTTCTACGGACCCCTATAGGGTAGTCCGGTAAGTCCGATATCATCCAGGCTCGTGACAGTTATCTTCCTAGGTCTATAGTTTCTACTTGCCTACTATCTGCCTGCTTTCCGCCTACTTAGGGCCTGCTTAGGTCCTATTTTGCCTCCCTATAGCCTTAAGCTTAAATAGAATCTCCTATTTCTATCTATTCCTCTAATTATAAATTACCTAGCTACTATCCCTCTATCCTACCCCTACCTATTAACTAGTACCTAGCTTATAGCATAGTATACTAGGGGTTGCTATTATTCTTATTTATTAGGCTATACTTTTCTTTATACTTATTTACTATCTAGTTATCTTAGAGCGATTATAAGGGCTCCTAGGTAGGCTAATTATACCCTACCTATTTAACTAATAGCTCGCAACGCCTGCCCCTACCTATATAATTCTAGCGCATAGCTAGGATAGATTCGACTTCCTATTTATCCTCCCTATCTTTAAAAATCGGGGGTAGTTAGGGATTATTAACTTCTTAGCTTAGGAGGGGGTCGTTCGTAGCATAGTATAGCAGGATAATGTGAAATCGGTTATAGACCTTGCTTAGAACGTTTAACTCGACTATAGTTAGTAAGATCACCCTAGTTACTTCATACTTTAGGTATAGCTAATCTAACTTCTTATAGGGTCTCTCTATATAGAAGTTAGCTAGTAATAGCTAGACCTTATTACTTACTTTATAGCGTTCTGCTAGCGTTCTTTTACTATTTGCTAATTATTCTATAGTTTATTAAGCTATAGCGATAGCTACTTAGGCTAACTCTATACTTAACTTTAGTTTACTAACGAACTTATTAGCAGCTAACTCATATGAGGTCGATAGCTCTAGCGTAGGCTATACTACTAGTACTAGGTCGACGTAGTATCTATAGGTAAAGAAGAATAAGCTTACTCCCGTTATAGCTATATTATAGCTATTAATTACTAGTTAAATAGAGAGTAAGTAAACCTCCTAGTTATCCTAGGCGAAGTTAACTATTATCTATAGGACTGCCTAGATCTCTTAATTAAAACATTCTATTACTCTATCTATCTATAGGTAAAAGGCGGTGCTTAAATATTATTCGATCTTTATAAGCATATAGAACTATCGCTAGAACTAACTCGTCTAGTTAGTACCCCTATTACTAATAATTAACTTCGGTATACTATAGAATTAGTAGTAGTAGTTTACGAAGCGTTCTGCGTATATTTCTATATCTATCGAAGGCATCCCTTCTAGGGTTATTATCTTAGAGAGCCTATTAACTATTACCTAGAGGTATCTCAACCCTGTTTTCACTATATATAGGAGGTTTATAATAAAATCTATAGCGAGATTATAATATAGCCGTTCTACTACTAGTAAGGGTTAAAGAAGCCTGCGTTTCGCTTATCGCTAAATCGTTCTATACTTATAGCTATTGCAGTTTCTCGTAAACTAGCGGACTATAGAGGACTACCCCGGCTAGAAGTATTGCTAGGCTAGGATAGCTAGGGTATTATTCCAACTAGAGTAGCTTATTATTACTTAGTTATAGTACTTCTAGATTAACTACGTTTAAAGTATATTCCGAGGGTAGTTTTTATCTATTAATCCTAGTACCTAGATCTAGTCTCTAGATATTAATTAGCTAAGGGTATTAACGCTATACTTAGTAATCTATAGTTTTAGGCCTAGCTAGGGAGGGAAGCTTCGGTCGCCCCTTTTTACTATGGAATAAGCCCCTTAGTACTAGTTATCTTCTGCTTAAGCTTTATTCTATATATATTAAAGGGCTAGATCCTCGAATAATATTATCATAGGGGCTTTAACTATTACTATCCTCTTTACCTTACCTAGGGCGGAGTTAGAGATTATTTATATTACCCTGCCCTTTCTCTCGTTTATCCTCCTATCCTTTCGGGGCGTCCTATTTATAGCGCGAGAGCATATTAGGCATAGCTATTAAGCGACTAGGTTAATATTCTAAGTAGAAATTATACCTCAATAACTACTCTACCTAGTAACTTTAGTATTTTATTAAACGTTGCTTTTGCATAAAGTATTCGAAGCCCTTATAGTTAGTAAGAACCTTGAACTTAGGGTAGCTTCTTAGCTCGGCATCCTATATATTTAAATAAGCAATTACTACTAATAGCTCCTTATTATAAATTAGGTAGTTATATTAAGTAGGGGTTAGCTTCTATAAGTAGAAAGCGATAGGATAGCGCTATCCTTGCGCATCTTCTTAAGTTAGTACCCCCCTTAAAGCGAACCCCGAGCAGTCCGTCTCAATAGTTATTAGGGCTTATGGGTTGAAATAGTATAATATTAGTATAGTTTAGAAGTAGTATTTAAGCGCCTAGAACGCATCTTCTTATTCCTTACCCTAGACAAATAGCGCTCCTTTCTTTATTAAGAGGGTAAGGGGCTTTATAACCACTAAATATTCTAATATAAATATTTAGTAGTAGTTAGTAAACCCTAGGAAACTTTATAATCCTTTTACTAAAATAGGCGCTTCTTATTTAATAATTACTCATACTTTCTCTATATTATAAGTTATATCCTCCCTTACTTTTAGAATAATCCTATAGACTTTACTATTTTTATAGAGAACTCGCACTTTGCTAAGTCGAGGTTAAGACTAGCCTTTTAGAGGGCCTAGAGAACCTTATGCACCTTCTGCTTATAGTCTGCTCGGGAGCTGCTGCTATAGACTAATATATTATTAATATATACTATTATAAAGTTATTATAAAACTCCTAGAGCGTGCTATTAATATATTATTAGAATATTATAGGGGCTCTGCTTAATCTGAATAGATAGACTAGCTACTCAAAGAGCCTATATTGCATGCGAAAGGCGGTCTTTTCCTAGTGCCCTTTTACTATACGAATCTTATAGAAGGCTACTATTATATTTAGTTTAGTATATTACTTCGCTAAACTAACCCTCTAGAGGGTCTATTAGATTAGGGGTAGGGGGTAGCAGTCTCGCTTTATAATTATATTTTATGCTTAGTAGTTATAATAGAATTATAATCCTCCGCTAGGCTTCTTAATAAAAAGTATAGGCGCGCTAGCTAGAGACTTGCTTACCCGAATAAAGCCCTTATCAAGCAGGTTTATAAGCGTCTTTTTTAATACTAATACTCTTCTCTTAATATACTATAGAGGGGTCCCTAGGGTAAGGGCGCCTCTTAGGTAGAGGTATTGCACTCGAGGTGGATTTTATAATCTATACTAGGATAACTTAGCAGTAGGAGGTATAACTTAGCTAGCTCGAAAAGCTCTATAAATTCGTTATAAAGGCTAGGAATACCAAGCTTATAGTTAGTATATAAATATATAAGGTATTAATAAGGGATTAGGGGGTTAATAACAAAGAATAGTAACTAGAGGATTAAGGTATTAATTAGGAGGAATGAAATTAAGGTCATAAGGGAAAAATAGACAATATAGACTATAGTAATACTAAGAACTACTGGGAGGATACTAAGGACCCTCTATAGGATTTTAAGAAGGAAATTAGTCATTATAGGTACAAGAAGAAAACCTATATCGCGCTAAGGTGCTTATATTATCTAGAATTTAGCTACTCCTACTATAAGACTAAGCTTTATTCTAGTAAATAACTAGAGAAGGGTCAGGTAGTAATTTATATAGTTTAATAGCATAGTAACTAGCTATATTATATTAAAGTAATAATATAGATCTAAGTTATTAGTAGCTAGAAAATAGGTACTATGCTTATTAATACAAGGGCTAGTAAGAATGTTATAAACTAGAGGCTTATAGCTAATACCTTATAAAGCGTAATAGACTAGAACTTATAAGGGGAATATAAGTATCTAAAGGCCCTAACTATAATTTATAGTAGTTAGGTATTTAAATAATATCGTGACCTAAGTTACGTGAGCGTAGCTAATTATAGGTTAGTAGAGTGGACGCTACTAATTAAGGTTCTAATACGCCCGAAATAATACGCTATAGAATATAGTTCGGAATAAAAGCTACTAGTAGAATAATTATTTCGCGCTAGTAAATAGCGACTTAGCGCCTATACTACGGAATATATTTTAGCTATACAAACTCGCTTATTTTATGGTTAGAAGGGTTAAGCTTGATTTTATATATATTTTAATACGTATTCTAATATGCTATAATAGTTATAAGCCTAGCTCCTTTAATTTAATTATATATACTTGTACTCTATGTCTATACACTTAGAATACCTTTTAAACTACTCTAGTTAAAGTCCTATTCTTAGGATATCTTCTGACTCTTAACCTAACGCTATAGTTATCCTCTATAGCGCTAATAACTAATTTAATTAATACCACTATTGTTCGTAGTATATACTCTAGTTTAGTATATTATAAACCCTAACATAGAAGATACTCTACTAATATATAGTTATATAATAGATGAGATATCAATAATCTCTTCTCTCTACTATAATTAGAGAAATAAGAAGCTAAAGGAGGATTAAGAATTTAAGATAGCTTAATAGAAGTCTAAAAAGGCTAGAGCTAAAAGTAAATAGTAACTACGTATAACCACTAAACTATAGGGACTTATTCTTCTTACTTAAGCTAACATTTAATAAGATTATATTATAGTATGAAAGTACTGAATTAACTAAAGGGCTTAAGAGGCTACTTTGATTAATAAGTTGAAAGTAGCTAGAGCCTATTTAGATAAAACGGTCTCTATATTTATTATATGAAATATAGTTCTCTCTTAGTGGTCAAAAGGGGTAATAATACTTTAGACACTTATTTAGACGCTTTAACAATTCTATTCTTAAAGTGATATAGTAGTATAAACCCTTATCACAAAGGTTAGTTATATAGTACTTAAAGAAACGTATAGAAACTATAGTCTAAGTAGGTAATATATAGAGTAATATATAGTATTACTGAACGTAAAAAGTTAGAAAGTCTCTAAAGTTAAAGGAGTACTTATAATCTATAATTTCCTCATAGTAATTAAGTATTATATTACTCTAAATTAAGTACTTAATGAAAGTAAAAGCTATGATAAGATAAATACTTAAGAATGGAGATTCTAGTAAATAAGGAGATTGGTAGTATATTAAGCGAGTTATAGATAATATTACCCAATCCTCTTTTTATTAATAACCTAGTTCCTTCCCTTATATAGTATCCTTATTTACTTACCTCCCTAAAGAGGGGACCGTTTAGAAGGGATTACTTAGAGGGGAAGGTTTAAGGATAGGAAGGTTTAAAGGATTACTTACTAGTAAATTTACGCCCTCATTCAGGTTAGATAAAGTTAGCTATAACTAGACCCAGTTAATGAAACTTTGAAAAATATTATAACATAGTTATTATTAAGGACTATTTTTAAGCTTTAGAGGCTCTGCTTACTTATCTTCTTTATAGGATTCCTATAGATTTTAAGTAGTATAGAAGCTATAAAAATAAATAGCTATCTCTTAGTATTACCTATAGTATACTTACCTCCTATCCCTTATCTTCTCTATTAGTATATATACCTCTAATAAGAGCGGGAGGTATATTAAAGGCCGCGTATTAAGAGGAGAATACTATGTAGAGACTACTATACTATTCGCTTCTCTTAAACACTAGATATCGCAGTTAATATCCTATTAGAAGACCTTATAGCTATCGCTCCCTAGTATATACGTAGCTACATAAAGTAAATAACTCTTCGTTTAGAACGTATTTTATAATATACCCTTTTATAGTATATTTTAGAGATCTCGTTTAAGTCTTTTAATATCACTTTTACCTTTTATTGCTTTTATTTCTTTTATGTCTTTTTATTCTTTACTTACTTTCTTTTATATCTTTTTATAGATATATTATATTTATAAAGGACCGGATACCCAGACCGGAGAAGCCGGAGACGCCTCAGCTAGTATAGTCCGAAGGGATAGAAAGGCCTATAGGTCTAGGGTATAGAACCCTTATAGCAAAGACCTAGCGAATACTTACTAAAGGCTAGAAAGAGAGAATCTTAGAAGAAGCAAGCAAAAATAGTATAATAATACCAATCCTACCTTTTAGGTGCTTCTGCTATTAGTTTATCCTAACTATAGCTCTTAGCCCCTTAATACTTTTATAATTATTTTCCTTCTACCCTGCTTTAGGAAGGTTAGTAATAATTATAATACTATATACCTGAGCAACGCCTACTAATTAGGCTAAAGAACCTATGCCTAATATTTGCTAAGAGCGGAGCGAAATAGCCTATATAAACCTATATAAGGAAGCTAACCTTAGCGAGCAATTAGAGGATAATATAAGCTAATAAGGGGAGGTAAGAAGCTATGCTTTAAGCGAGGCTAGGGGCTCTAAAGAGAACGGGCTACCTATGCTAAACGCTCGCTATATAGATAACGAGTATATATAGGAAAATAGGGAATATAAGACCCCTTCCTATAGATTAGATAGGCTAACGGACTAGATATCTATAGCTATAGCTAATAGGCTAGCCTAAGCTGGAGGGCTAGATAAAGCAACTAGCTAAGTGCTAATATAATAGATTATAACTATAATAGCTAACTAATAGGAGCTAATTGCTACTACGTTAAGCAACCGAGCTCCTGCTAAGGGATCGCCTAAGGTTTATAAAAAACCCCTGAATTATAATATAGCGCGCCTTACTAGCGAATCTACTAGTATAATAAGAGAAGATTAGCTTATTATAATTAAAGAGGCTTATAAGCACCGCCCTAGCTGCTCTAATAGCTAGTATATCTAGGAAGCTTTAAGTATAATAGAGCATACCTTATAAATAAAATAGCGGAATTATTAGCAAATGCTTATAGATAAGTCGGGGAATTATATAGACCCTAAATAGGAAGACTTCAGAATTTTTATAAGAAGGTAGTATATTACGCCCGAGCTCTAAGAGTAGAACTACTATAATATTTTGAAATAGTGCTATTAGAAGGATAATAAGAAACTAATTATATAGTAAGCTTAATAGGAGTCTATTAACTAAGTACTTAGCAAGCTGAGTATAAGTAATATAAAGGCGCACGCCTTCTTTTAGGGCCTTATTAGGACCCTAAAGGATAAACTTATTAAGTAGGATATTAACTATACTAATATATATATTATTACCCTATATATATAGAGATTATAAGAGATTATAAAAGGGAGATATAGGGGAATATCCGCTAGCTATTCTAAGTTATATAAGTAACTATACTCAGGCTCTCTAGACCGCTCTTATAAGAGCAGCTTATAACCCCCTAGGTTAATAGACTTAAGGAATTGCTAACTAGAGACCCCATCTTAGAATAACCGCTTAGCAGATACTTGCGTAATACCTAGCGCTAGTAGTATATCTACCGACTCCCGGGGACCCTGATGCTATAACTATAAGAATTATAGCTATATTCCACTAAATATATTAAAACTTATATATAGATAATAGGTAGCAATTAGAACCTAGACCTAAGATAGAGCGGGATATGCGTAATCGCAATACTTAGTATAACTAATACTAAAGACTCGGGAAACGAGTAGGCATAGATATAACCCCGAGGGGTATTATATTAGAAATCACCTTAGTTCTAGTAGGATAGAATATTAAGGGATAGGTTTTAGCACTCCGAGCATCTAGCGAAGTTAAACTAGAGATTAATATAGATACCTATATAGTAATAGATATTATATAAAAAGATCTTATTGAGAGGCTCTAACTAAAGGAGGCTACTAGTGTTATAGCCCCTGAATTAGTAGATTTCTAGGGAAAGCCTATGCCTATAAGCAAGGTCTACTAGCTTATATTCTTCCTTATAGATAGTTAGGGTTACCTATAGAAGATTAGCTAGGCTTTTATTATAAGCCCTCGCCCCGAAGGAGCGGGAGATATCCTCCTATTTAATAACTTAATAGGACGGGAAGGTATCTATATAAATACCTATATATATACTTAGTTATATAAACCCCTCTTACTCATTAAGCTAGAGGCGCAGCTAGAGGCGATTGTCCAAGAGATTATAGAGAATAGCTAATAGGCTTATATTATATACCTAATAAGTATTATAAGCTCTAATAAAAAGGATATAAAGCCCTTAGGCAAAGGCTCGCTAGATAATAAGTAGGAGAAGAAGATTCCTAGGGAACTTTAAGACTTTATTAATATTTTTAATAAGGAGAATGCAAAGAAAGTTCTATAGCTAAAGGGAGTAGTATACTATATTAAACTAAAACCTAGTAAGGAACCCCTATATAGACCTATATACCTTATATTAGTAGAGAAGTTATAAATGCTTACTAAGTATATCCGGGATATAGAGGCAGCAGGCTATATATACTACTTAACTAGCTCCGCGGGAGCACTAATGCTATTTATACCTAAGAAGGATAGAAGCCTATAACTATATATAGACTATAGGGGATTAAATAAAATCATAATAAAGAACTATTATCCTCTGCTACTAATTAGCAAGCTTTTAGATAGACTCGCTAGAGCAAAGTTTATTTCTAAGATTAACTTAAGCGAGGTATACTACTAAATTATAATTAATAAAGCAAATAGGTAGAAAATAGCATTTAGAATGCAATATAGGCACTTCGAGTATATTATAATGCTATTTAGGCTTACGAATACCCTAGCAACCTTTTAGGTATATATGTACTAAATACTTGCTAACCTTTTAGATACCTACTATATTATATACCTAGATAATATTCTAATCTACTTAGATATAAGGGAATAGTATACTAAGGACCTCTATGCTATCCTATGCTACGTAAGGGCTACTAAGCTATTCGCAAAACTAAAGAAGTATAACTTCTACTAGATAGAAGTAGATTTTCTAGGGTTCTATATTACCTAAGATAGCATCGGGATAGACCTAGATAGAGTCTAAGTAGTTACTAAATAGCTAGTACTAAAGTCTTTTAGAGATATCTAAGTATTCCTTAGTTTCTATAACTTTTATTATAAATTTATTATAAGATATTCTTATATCATAGCCTCTATAAATAGCGCGCTTAAGGGAAGCTAGAATAGCATGAAGTTAGGAGCCTTCGCTTAGATAGGGGAGATATAGACTATATTCGAGATACTTCGGAGGGTATTTGCCGAAGCCTTAATACTAAGATATTATAACCTAGCGTTAGAAACTAGGGTTAAGACTAATATATATACTTAGGCAGCGTCTAGTATACTCTCGTAGAAGTATAGCATAGTTTAGCATCTAGTAGCCTTCTAGTTAAAGAGGCTCTTAGATATAGAGAAGCGCTAGGCTATAGGGCAATAGGAACTCCTTACTATTATAAAAAGTTTAGATTACTAGGCGTAGTACCTAAAAGGACTCCCTAAGAAATTCGTAATACTTATAGACTATATAATACTAAAAGGAGTGCTTACTACGCCTACGCAGGATATTTATAGAAGACTTATGCAAAAGGTTTACTACTTATTAGATTTTAACTTTGAAATCTAGCATAGGTTAGGGGTTACTAATCTAGTAGATAGACTATTATAACGCCCTAATTATATAGCAGAAGATGCTAAGGTAGATAATATACTTCCTACCCTTAGAAAGAAACTTAGGCTTATTAGCTAGCTTTTAGCGAATATTCGCTAGTATATTACTAAGCTTAAAGGAACTATAGCTATTATAAGAACTTATACCCGAGCCATCTAGCGAAGCATATAAGAACCTTACTAGAGGGCTAGGTCTAAGGTTAAGGGATCCTTACCCTCAAGTTAGCACTACCCTATAATAGGTACTAATAAGCTACTATATATAAGTATATATATTAGCGCTATCACCCGCACGAAAGCATATGCAGGTGCTATACTAACTGCTCTATAAGAGAATAGCGATAAGCTAGAGGACTTAGGGGGAGCTAGGGTTACTATATTAGAATAGTATATCCTACGTGCTATAATAAGAGATCTTATTTAGGATAAAACGGTTTATATACTACAACTAGGCGCAGATCTCGAATAGATAGTTAGAAGACTATAGGCTAAAGACCCCTTCTATAGAGATATTATAGCTAAGGTTTGCTAGGATAGTAGGGAATACTAAGGATACTAAGTTAATTAGAATAATATCCTTTAGTTCAGAAGAAGACTTATTATACTAGAAGAGGGATCCCTCTGCTATCAAATCTTAAAGAATTATTATAATATGCCTAGATTAGGGTATATAGGAGTAAATAGGTTAGCTAAGCTAATCTTATAAAAGTTTTATTAGCTATATTTAATAGAAGATATATAGCGATACGTCGCTAAGTACCCGCGCTACTAAGGGGCGCGCATACCACGGCATAAGCTATACGGGCTATTATAAATACTAGAACTACTAGTATACCTATTCTAATAGATTTCTTTAGACTCCTTAACTAGCTTATTAAAAAGTCGCTAAGATAATAGAGTTACCTGGAATATAATCCTAGTAATTATATATTAGATAACTAAAGTAGCATAGTTCTTATGTCACGAGCCTGGATGAGATCATAGGGAAAAGGACTTATCAGACTACCCTATAGGAGTCCGTAGAAGGAGGATACCAGGTAGCGCCTCGGATAATAAGCTACGCTAGGAGTCTATAGAAGGGGAATACTAGTAGCGCCCTAGGTAATAGGCCATCCTAGGGAAGTCTATAGATAGGGGGCACCGGGTAGCTCCCTAGATAAGTCCTTTAGCCCTTATATACCCTCATATAGTAGACTAGAGGGTTAGAGAAGAATAAACGTTATAGCTTTATATCTATCTATACTAACTCTTTCACTCTGCACTATACCCCGTTTATAATATATTCTTCTCTCTTACTTATACTAATAGGGGTGTAAACCGTTAGAGTAATACTATATATAATAACGATGCTTACCCGTAGGTCTACTAGGGAGGTAGGATCCCCTACTAGATAGGAGCTACTAAATAGCTAAACTCAGGATGAGATACCTATCGATTAGAACGACGAAGAGAGTACTAATAAGGAACTAGTTAATTAATTAATAGAGGCTGAATTAGATCGTCTTATTAAGGAAGAAGGAAAGAAGAATCGACTAAAGTATAAATAAGAATATCTTAAGGCTTTAAGAGCTAGCTAACTATTAATCCTAACGGATAACCCTACTACCTACTAGGTAGTTATTAGTAGCAACCCCGAAGCGAAGAAGCACTGGTTGGAACTTTGGGGGAAGCACCTCCCAACCCTTAGGTACTCTAGATATTTGCTAACGATTTAGACTCCTATATAGAGGTAGTGAGATAGGTGCTCACCTGGTTGAAAGCTAATAGCCTCTATGCGAATACCGATAAGTATGAATTTATAAGTATAACGAAAGAGGACCCTATTATTTTCGCTACTTATCCAGGATCTAACGGGTAATTAACAGGGGATAAGCAGATAAGCTCTAGATCGATAAAAACTACTAAATCTATAATATTTTCGCACCTATATAATTAGAGCCTTTTTTTTAGCTTAGCCGTCTCACTACGAGAAATCCCAATTAATAATAACGATAATAATATCTATATAGTAGACTATATCGTCACCTATAGGGGCCCTAGACGGAACCGGTAGTACCTCATCAAATAGAAGGGCTATAGTGAACTAGATAATTCATAGGAACTATAACGTAATATATCTATCGATTTACGAAACGACTACGAAGCTAAATTGCAAGCAGAAACATCACGATCCCCATACGATTCAACGGGTAACTAGTAGGTAGTTAGAAACTAGGCACGCTAGCTAGGTATTTCAATTCATTAGCCCAAAGGCCCCCTAACGAGGCGAGAAAACGAAAAACGCCCGAAGGCTACTAACGAGATAGAAAAAAAGATAAAAACGAGGCCTAAAGATAACTATATATATCTAGAGCTTATTAGTAGCCTACTAGGGGCACTCCTGAAACTTTTAAATCCCCTAGGCGCTAGCACCTATCTTATTAGAGCTATTATCCTCACTACTAGAGTTAGCAGTAATAACCTCATAATTCTAAAAAAGTTAGGAATCGACTAGATAAGCACTAGGGAGGTATTAGCAAGGCTTATAGGGACTTATAACTTTATTATAGGAGTTAAGCAACTCCTAGGCGCGTGTAGCTTATAACTCTTATGCCTTAGTCTGCCTTTTAGCAAACCGCTCTATCTTAGAGTAGTAATAGCAGAGCTCCTTATATTATTTATATAATAACTCGGTCTGTTTCTCTACCTCTTTAGAGAGATACTACTAGTAGGTAGTAGCTTCCTCTAAGGTAGCTACCTAGTAGTCTTCTATCTCTATAGAGATCTTAGCCTCCTCTGCTTTATACTTCTCAGGCGTGATATTAGTATTATTCTTTTTAGCCTAGAGAGCCTTCTTAATTATAAGCTAAGTAGCGAGGATCTCCTCCTAAATATAATTAGATACTAGTAATAAAGCACTAGAGAGGTACTAGAGAGGTACTAGATAACCTAACTTATTCTTAGCATACTACGCCTAAATATCAGGCTTAGAACTACCCTCGTCTATTAGCTATTTAAGCTTATTAGTAGCACCTATTATATAACGGGTAGGCTATAGAGAGTTAGCAGCTTAGGACTAGAAAATAATATATAAAACCTATATTAATTAAGGCTTTGCTATTACCTATTTTAATATAACGCTTATATTTAGTCGAGGTATCTAAAATTATACGAATTAGTAATAAACTTCTAAAGCTAAACTAGCGAAGCATCGGATAAGCACTAGCTAGGGACTAGATGCTTACTATCGCTCTCGAAGTAGATTATTAAGCTTATAAGGAGCTCTATCTTAGGAATATCTTCCTTAGGGGGCTCCTACTTTGCCTATATTAGGAGATAGCAGCAGCAGGAGCACCCCCGGAGCTCACCCGCTATAGGGATATAGGAGGCGTCTAGTATACTAGCGGGGAAGGGAGCGGCGTCGATAGATGAAGATATAATAATTCGTTATATAATAACTGAGATAAAGTGTAGTAGGGGAGCGGGAGACTAACAGCGACTTATTAGTATTATAAGTCTGAAGAAGTAAGAGGAAGGATTTTAGCAGGGCGAAATTTCGAACGATATTTATACTTTTCGACTCGATACTAAAGTTAGCTTTTTATATAGCTAAAACGAAGATAATCCCTAGATTATTATATTATTCGCCTTTATTTAACCCTACTATATACAGGGAGGTACTAGATAACTACTAGATAAAGACTAGCAAACCCCTATATAATAATAACGAACGCTTTTACACCTAGAGGGAGAATATCTTTATTACCCCTATAAAGCTATTAAAAATATAATAATAAATAGAAAATATAATAATTTAGAAGGCGAATTTAAAGTAATAAAGACGAGCCCGAATAATAATACGTTTTAGCGCAATCCTGCAAAGGAAGGAATAACCCTCGCGAGGAAGTTAGCTATAGGTATCTAGATAACTACTAGGTAGCCCTAGACCTTTTAGATAGAGAGCTATAAGAGTAGCTAGGATAGAGGATAAATACCCTACTACTAGCTAACTACTCCTCTGAGCGCTTCTAATAACTTTTTATTTTATATAGAAAGCTATAAGAGTAGCTAGGGTAGAGGATAGGTACCTTACTACTAGCTAACTACTCCTCTAAGCTTCTCTAAACTATTTATATAGAAAGCTATGAGAATAGCTAGGGTAGAGGATAGGTACCTTACTACTAGCTAACTGCTCCTCTGAGCTTCTCTAAACTATAAAGTTCCTTAATACCTAGGTATAGAGCTATAAGAGTAGCTAGGGTAGAGGATAAGGTACCCTACTACTAGCTAACTACTCCTCTAAGCTACCTAGCTATTTAAAGAAGAGTTATATAGCTAGACCTAGGGATATTAAATTCTAGACCTATAGGAACTATAAACTAAGAAGGCTTATAGGAAGCAACTAGGTAATAACTAGGTACCCTCTAGATAATTATAGAGTAGCCTAGTCTAAGGATAGACTAGTTTAGAGAGGGGGGATCGTATTACAAGCCTAGATAAGATCATAGGGAAAAGGACTTATCAGACTACCCTATAGGAGTCTATAAAAGGAGGATACTAGGTAGCGCCTCGGATAACAGGCTATGCTAGGAGTCTATAGAAGGGGAATACTAATAGCGCCCTAGGTAACGGGCTATCCTAGGGAAGTCTATAGATAGGGGGCACCAGGTAGCTCCCTAGATAAGTCCTCTAGCCCTCATGCACCCTTATATAGTAGTTAGGGGGTTAGAGAAGAATAAATGTTATAACTTTGCACCTATCTATACTAACTCTTTCACTCTGCACCGAACCCCGTTTGTGACATCTTAGTAATAACTAACCAACTAGATGCTGCAGATTTAGCGAGGATACTATATTAAGAGATCGAGTGCTAATATAATATACTAGAGGTTATTATTAGTAACTGAGATAAACTAATCACTAGCTAGTTCTAGCGAGATTAGACTAAGGCCTG
This sequence comes from Colletotrichum sansevieriae, assembly GCA_026260285.1. NCBI lineage: Eukaryota > Fungi > Ascomycota > Sordariomycetes > Glomerellales > Glomerellaceae > Colletotrichum > Colletotrichum sansevieriae. The sequence continues at coordinate 13,251 of JAOQIF010000810.1, read as the reverse complement.
AGATATAGAAGGGTGCATTTCTACTATATAATATCTATAGATAGATAGCTAGATCGAAAGAATATACTAAACCTTAACTGCATATCTTATAAAGTTTAGCGAAGGCTCGCGCGACTAATAGGTAATATAATTAGTTAAATCTGAATTTTCATATAATAATAGCAAATATACTACTATTAGTATATCCCTATTTAAAGGCCTTATAGGATACTACCCTCGAATAGTTAACTACTGCTTGCTAAATATTAAGATCAGGACCTAAGGGGTTAATAAAAGACTTAATAAGCTAATAGAGGTTCGCTAAAGAATAGCTAAGACTTAGCAATATATAACTAAAGTATAAGCTAAGAATATAAATACTAGAAGAAAAGCGTAATTATATAATATTAGAGATATTATAGGACTCTTAATAAAGAACTTCTATTTTATACAAGGTTAGCAAAAGCTTACCCTAAGATTTATTCCTATACTAGTTATAGAAGTTATAAGCTCTAATACCTATAGAGTATAACTTCTAGAGAAGTATAGCAGAGCGTATAATATCTTCTCTATCGCTCTACTTAAGCTATAATATAGCTAAAAGCTTGCTAAGGGGTAGCTCCCAGACCTTGAAGAAGACCCTAAGGGATAGGAAGTTAAGGATATTATATTATAGAGGGAAGTACTAATAGGCCCCCTATATTTAGTTAAGTGGAAAGGCTAGCTAGTAGAGTATAATACCTAGGAGCCTAAAGTATACTTAGCAAATGCTTTGCGAATCCTCGCTAGATTTAAGAAATAGTAGCATAAGTCGTATTATAAGTAGGATAATAAGTAGTATAGATTAATAAGAAAAGTTAATTAACTATAAGATAGCTAAAACGCTAAGAGAAGACCCCCCCCTATAAAAGTAATATAACACCTATAGATATCTAACCTTATATTACTATAGAAATCTACTATACCTTCGCTAAAGTTCCGCTAGCACTACTACTTATCGTTATTATTATTACCCTCGTTATTATTATTATTATCCTCGCTCTCCTCCTTAGAGCTATTGCTAGTAGTACTATTATTACTACCCTAACTATCGCTCTCTATAGTATTATTAGACTCGCTATCCTCTATAGCTAAGGACTTATCCTCCTCGCTATTATAAACCTAGTATTACTAAGCTATTGCTAAGTTATTACTAACCTCCTTATAAGAATTAGGTCGAGGCGTAAGATTACTACTAATAACCTTGAAGATAGTAACGGGAGCTTAGTAGTAAGTATTATAAAGCATATAGGAACCTTAGACCTTCGAAGGCTCTTATAAAGGAAGCGTAGATATATAGGTATTGCTCTTTAAAAGCTATATTATTAGGATATTAGCGAGCTTATTAAGAAAGGTAGCCTACTTAAAGATATAAGTCTTATTATATAAGTAGGTAGGGAGAGTATTATTAAGCTATATTATAATCTCCTTAACTAAAACCTTATCCTTAGCCTAGCAAGCTGCCTATAAATATATATTAGATTAATAAAAGGGTAAGACTAACTATAAGGTGAAACCTATTTTAAGCGAAACCTATAGACACGCCTAGGTATGCGAAGCTATACTCTCCTTAATACCTATAGCGAGGAGTTAGTTCTTATAGTTCTTAGAACTAGGCTTAAGACTAGCGCGGTTTACTAACTAGTCGTAGAGGTATTAGAGAAGCTCCTGCCCCTGCTCTATAGCTGCGAAGATATAGAAGATCTTATGCTATTAATACTAGCTAGTAGCAATTATATAGATATAACGCTTAACCTAGTTCTAATAGAAACGAGTAGTACTAATAAGATAAGTAGGAATCTAGAAATTGGAAAAGTTAGCCTATACCTTCCCTAAATAATTACTAAACTTACCCTATAGCACTTAATACTACGAACTCGGTATAACTCGTACGTATAATCACTATTATATTAATAGGTATAGACGACCTAGGCATTCTTAGGGAGCTATAGCGCGCAGCTAATGCAGGGTTCGCTACTACCCGCCTAGTTATGCTAATAGTTGCTACTACTAAGTTCGGCCTTAGTAGGGCTATACTTAGCGAGGGGTCGGCTAATAAGGCTCTTAGTACTTATAGTATTTAAGGGAGTATTAAAAGATAAGAAGGGTCTATAAAGGCTCGATAAAGGGCTTAGATAATATAAAAGTAGTTATTAAATAATATAATATAATAAGGAGGGAGAAGAACTAACCCTAGGGCGGGAAAAAGCTATTATTTTATAAATAGCTAAAGAGACCTCGCTAAACTATTATAAAAGCAGATATAACTTCAGATAGCAAAGAATAGTAATTACCTACTATAGTAGGTACTAGGTACTAGGAGGTAGACGTAGTGAATTAATAGCAATAGTCGCTATCTAACCTACTTAATAGCCTCATAACGCACCCGTTTAGAAGGGGGATAATAGGATAAAAACGAAGTTATTATAAGGGTATAGTTCAAGAAAGTGCTCGCTAGATAAAGGGCGAATAGCAGGAGAATAAAAAACGAAGTTATTATAAGGATAACTACTCTCTTTTAAAAGGAAATAATAGGATCCCTTTAGAATAGCCTAGATAGAGAGTATAAAAGGGCCTAAAAGGAGAGGAATTATAAGGAATAGGATTATAAGCTTAGCTATTATATCTATAACTCCAAGGGCCCTACTATCTTTTAGCGAATACTTAGCAGATAGTTACTACGCTAGATAATAATAGTAATAAGTAAAGGACTAGGACCTACCCCGGATAGCTAAGAAGGATAATAATAGAAGGCTGACCTATAATACCCGATCTTATAGTAGGGACTACTATAATTAGAAGGGGGATAACTATAAGGGACTAGATACTAGACTAGAGAAGCTAGAGACGCCTTAGCTAGTATAAGCTAAAGGGATAGAAAGGCCTATAGGTCTAGGGCATAGAACCCTTATAGCAAAGACCTAGCAAATACTTGCTAAAGGCTAGAAATAAAGGATCTTAGAAGAAGTAAGCAAAAGTAGTATAATAATACTGATCCTACCTTTTAGGTGCTTCTGCTATTAGTTTATCCTGACCGTGGCTCTTAGCCCCTCGATATCTTTACATAAAGTACCCTTGAATGAAGGTTACTTAGCCCCCTTAAATAAGAGGAATAGTAATAATAATAATAATAAACTACTTAATACGCAATCAATACGTAATAATAGTAACAAAGGTCTGTATAAACTACAGCAAAATTATTTACGTTATATTAGCTATAAATATCTTAAAGGTCCTTAAGATAATATAAAAATAAATAATAAGGACTTTATAGATAAATTTAAGGCTATGAATATAATAAATGTTTCACCTTGTGAAGCCTGCCTTAATGGCAAGTTTATTACTAAGGTTGATAGAAAATATATATATAATAAATTTCTAGATAATCTAGATTATATCGCCTTAGATCTTTGCGGGCCTATAGGTCCTGAAACCTGAAATTACTATAGGTGGTTTATAATATTTATTGATAAATATACCCGTTTTATATGGGGAAAACTATTATAAAATAAAATAGGTAAAGCTATTACTAAAGCTTTTAATAAATTTAAGGCTGAAGTTAACAATAATAATAATGGTAAGCGTATTAGAGGATTTAATACGGATAGTGGATTAGAATTCACTAATAAACATATTAAAACTATATATATAAATAGTAGTATTATCCATAATATCAGACCTCTATATACATATAAACCTAACCGATTAATATAGCGTATTTATTATGAATAAAACAAGATCCATACCATATAATTCTAGTCTACCCTTAGACCTATAGGGTGAAGCAGTCCTTGTTGTAAATATCTATATAATAGACCCACTTATAAGGCTTTAAACTATAAAACCCCTCTTAAGTTAAAAAATAAAAGGAAGCCTATTATAAATAATATAGGGGTATAGGGTAGTTTATACTACTATAAAGACTATAATCCGTTAATAAAAAGGCTCGATCCTAGAGCTTTGAAAGGAGCTATTGTTAGTTATAGCTCTAATACATATAAAGTCTATAATATAAATAATAAAAAGGTGCAATAGTCGAGAGACGTTATGATATTAGAAAACACCTTTATGACTCAACAGAAGGAGCTACCTAAATATATCAAATCCCAATTTAATAATAATACTACTAATAATAGTAGTAAAGATATCAATCATAATAATACTAACATCTCTCCTCTACATCCTAGTAACAACTCTTTACTAAATTCAACTATTGAGGCTGGTATTAATAATAATAATAATAATAATACTATAATTCAGGATATAAATATTAATAATATAATAAATAACAATAAACATATAACCAATAATAATACTAGTAATAACCAGTCATCTTGCATTCGCGAGGATAACTATAAATTATTACCTAGACAAGCTTCGGGTAGTAATTCGGAGAGTACTACTATTAGTAATAATAGTAGAAATAATTCTAAGTTAATTATACAACTCCCCTCTATATTAGAAGAAGCTAAAAAACAATATAATGACGTTGAATATGAAGAGAATTCACTTTTCACCCTTCAAGACGTCCTAGTCTTAAGGGAATACCTAAAATATAAGAGTAATAATACTAATAACGCTAAAGCTAATAATATAATAAATAATACTAATATAACTATAAACAAAGCTTCTTATATATTAGCAGCAACTACTCTTAATAACTAGCTACCTATTAGCAAGCAATTAGCTCTCCACATACAGATAATTAGATTCAAGCTAGGCTTATAGAGATAAAACAACTTAAAGATAATAATACTTAAAATATTATACCCAAACCTAGGGGAGTTTATCCCCTAGGGGGTCGCTGGGTTTATAGAATAATGCATAATAATAATAATAATAACAATAACAATAATAATAATATAAAATATAAAGCCTGTTGGGTAGTTTAAGGTTTTAACTAACGCGTTAGCATAGATTAACTTGAAACTCTTAGTACTACTTATAGGAGTAATAGCTATAGATTTATCTTAACATTTACTATAAAACATAACTATATATTAAAGCAGTTTAATATTACTACTGCTTTTACCTATATAGATATCAATAAGGATTTATATGTGAGGATACCTCCTAGCGTCTTATATAATGTAAATACTAATAAATCAATATATAATAATAATCCAACGGATAATAGCTTAATTTGCAAGCTTAATAAAGCCTTATATAGCTTAAAAGAAAGCCCACGCCTATAGTATAAACACCTATAGTTAATACTACCTTAGTATAAGTTTAAAGTCTCTCCTTATAATAGAGCAGTATTTATATTAAATAAGAATAACTATAAAGCTATTCTAGCTTCTTATATTGATGATATACTATTAGCTATTAATAACGATAATACTTATAACTATATATATAATAACCTTTAAAAGCTTCTAAGACTTCAATGCTTAGGGGAGCCTAGTATTTTCCTAGAAAATAAGATAATAATAGACCGTATAAATAAACAATCATATATAAAACAACTAAAGTATACTTAAAAGATACTTAATAAATAGAATAAAATATAAGTCTATAGGGCTTATACCCCTATGGATAATAATATAAAGTTGTATAAGAACGATAAATATATAACTAAGGAGGAAATATTATAATATTAATAAGAATTTAGAACCCCCCTATACCTAGCTTTAAAAAAGAGGTTAGATAATACTTTAGCAGTTATAACTTATGCCCGTTATCGTAGTAGTCCCTATAAAGAGCACTTTATAGCTCTTAATGGAATATAGAGACATATAAAGAAATTTCCTAACTACGGTTTAATGTATAACTACAGTGAAAATATACATAATAATAATAACTTAATTCGATAACGGGATTTAGACTAGGCATGAGATCTTAATAATCGAAAATCAACCTCAGCATGTATATTTACTTAGGGTTTATATAATATTGTATCCAATCCTTCCTCTAAATAAAAAGCAGTAGCCCTATCAAGCTATAAAGCTAAACATATAGCTTTATCTGATATAGCAAAAAAGGCTCTACATAAATGTAGTAGCTATAACTTAATGCTTAATAAACTAGGCTATAATAGCCTAATAAGGCCTAAAATACTTATAGATAATATTTCAGCTCAAAGGTTAGCTGAAAATCCTGAGTTCTATAAAAAGGCTAAGCATATCGATATAAAATATCATTTTACTAGGAATCTAGTTATAGAAGAAGAGATTTTCCTCTTTTAAATACAGTCTAGTAATAATATTGCGGATATATTAACAAAGCCCTTGGGCAAAATAACATTTCATAACCTACGAAACATAATAGGTAATAACAAAAATAATAATAATATAAATAATAATAATATTAATAATATAAATAACGATAACCGCATTACATATCTAAACTATCAGACTGCAATACCTATTATAAACTATTATACAAAGTCCAGTTTTCCATTTACACCTATGAGAGTTAGGTTTTTAGGTCTTTCCACTAGTATCTATTATAAATACTCTAAGAAGTTTCTCTTTATTTTTCGTACTGGGTTTTAAGAGTTTTTATATTAGAGTATATAACCTATAAAGAGTGTGATATAAAATAATATAACATAACATATAATAGAATAATAAGCTATATATAAATAGATACATACCTTACTGGGGGGTATAAGAATACTGAAGGTATATCTCAATATTTCTATTCTAATATTATAAATCTTGAATAAACTATAATAAGTAACTATAGCATATATAGTTTTATATACATATAATATCTCTTTAATAACACTTCAATAACTATAAGACATAAAATAATGATCATATTAATATTTCCTTCAAGGAATAAATACTATAGAAATCTATATAAATTATAAGAATATTATTAAGCTTATATATATTTATTTATATATATATATAAATATATATATATATATATATATATATAATCCTTCTGTTTATAGCTATAGAGATACAGAAATAGTGCACGGAGCACTTAGTGATCCGAGCACGATTCTGCTGAATAAGCTTAATATTTAGCCGTTTAGCAGCTACGTTTCAGAATATCTTACCCCTCACTTATCGAGGGTAGGATTTATAACTGAGAAATAATATTAATAATATCAACGATTTCTCAATCAATTTATTCTATGAAGAATCCATCCAAATTATCACCTTCTGCTTAAATCTGTTGGCTTTTATCACAATATTACTCAGCCAATAAATATATATTATTTAGGCTGCTTTAGCGTCCTCTTTGCTACCTATAAACCTATTCTTACACTTTATTAATTAGCTTAAGCTTTTATATAAATCGGAAGCCTAGTACTACTAAGGTAGCCTATAAATATGTCACGAGCCTGGATGAGATCGGACTTACCGGACTACCCTATAGGGGTCCGTAGAAGGAGGATACCGGGTAGCGCCTCGGATAACGGGCTACGCTAGGAGTCTATAGAAAGGGAATACTAGTAGCGCCCCGGGTAACGAGCTATCCTAGGGAAGTCCGTAGGTAGGGGGCACTAGGTAGCTCCCTATATAAGTCCTCTAATCCTCACGCACCCTTATATAGTAAACTAGAGGGTTAGAGAAGAATAAACGTTATAACTTTATACCTATCTATACTAACTCTTTTACTCTATATTATACCCCTATATTATAATATATTCTTCTCTCTAACCTATGCTAATAGGGGTATAGACCGTTAGAGCAGTGCTATATATAATAATAATACCTACCCGCAGGTCTACTAGGGAGGTAAGATCCCCCGCTAGACGGGAGCTACTAAATAGCTAAACTTAGGATAAGATACCTATCGATCGGGATAATAAAGAGAGCACTAGTAAGGAACTAGTTAATTAATTAATAGAGGCTAAATTAGATCGTCTTATTAAAGAAGAAGAAAAGAAGAGTCGACTAAAGTATAAATAAGAATATCTTAAGGCCTTAAGAGCTAGCTAACTATTAATCCTAATAGATAACCCTACTACCCACTAGGTAGTTATTAGTAGCAACCCCGAGGTGAAGAAGCACTAGTTGGAACTTTAGGGGAAGCACCTCCCGACGCTTAAGTATAAAAGGGGCACCTAGACCGACTATAATTAATTTATATTTAACCTCGATATATAATTCGAAATAAACGAGATTACCTCAGACCTTGAGAAGGTACTATATACTACTAGGTGCCTAGAAGGATTAGTAGTAAAGCGATAGACCTCATACCTTTGTATTAGATATAATAATAAGGCGAAGAATATTACTTAGATATCAATAGGGGACTAGTTAACTAACGGCGTAGCTAATAAGGGGTCTAGGATCCTTAGCATATAAACTCAGCTTGAATAGGCCTACTAGCAACCGGGATAGTTATACTAGAACTTCATTAATTACTATAAAGGGATTAAGGCGGAGAGCCCCTACTAATAACCAGAGGAGATCCGGGTAGCTAACGTAGTAGCTAGGTTAGACCCTAAGCTCTAATACTATATTATAGCGAACGGATTACTAAAAACGCAGCTTAAACTTAATGCGAGGGCTAGGAACGCCGAACTTATGATTAATATATAAGTATATAGGCTACTAGTGAGGGACTAGAGGACTAACTATAAGGGATAATAACCAGAGGGCTAAGCTACTAATCTAGAGGAATAGACCGAGACTATAAGGGGGGACTGCAGCTATACTAATGCTTACTAGGAGCTTACTAAGGACTTATTATAGGATACTAGGAGGGAAACTATCTATTATAGTTGCAATAGGAAAAGCTATATCTCATTAAGGTGCCTATACTATAAGAAATGCAGCTATACCTGCTACGAAAGCAAACTATGCCCTAGCGAATAACTAGAGGAGAACTGGGTAACTATGCGGATAGTTTAGTAGGATAGCGGCTAGCTATATCGCTTTGAAATAATAACATAGGTCCGGATTATAAGTAGCTAGAAGACTAGTACCGCGCTTATCGATTATAGAGCTAATAAGAATATTATAGACTAGAGGGTTATAACTAATACCTAACTAGAAGCTAATAACTTAGAACCCATGAGGGGAATATAGGCATCTAAGGGACCTAACTATAGCATATAGAAGTTAGTTACCCGAATAACTAATAGTATAGGCATCTAGCGGATAGTTTTATATAACTTCAGGATTAGTAATAGTAATAGCTATAATACTATCCTAGGGATCCCTTAGTATATATCGGAGTGCCCTAATATTAATTAGAGGGAGTTAGGCTAGACCTTTCCCCTATGCGAGAAGAGCATTCGCCCTATTATAACTAGAAAAGAGCTTAGGCGCGTTGAAAATAAAGCAAGAGTAGTACTTATAGGGGTACTATAGATTAACTAGATATTAACTACTACTTACTAGGAGTATAACTAGGAACCTAAGGATACTAAGGATATTAAACCAAAGATCCTACCGGAGTACTAGGATTTTGAAAAGGTATTTAATATTAACCTAGCAGGAACTATACCAGAGTTCGGAACTACTAGGAGCTACCTTATTAACCTAGAGCCCAGGACCGAGCCCCTATTTAAACCGATCTACCCCCTAGCTAAGAAGGAGTTAGAAGAGTTAAGGGACTATATCTATAAAGCTCTATAGAAGGGATAGATTTACTTATTAATAAGTCTAGTAGGGGTGCTAATCCTATTTATCCTGAAGAAGGGGGGCAAGTTGAGGTTATATATAGACTACTAGGGACTTAACTAGGTAACTACTAAGAACTATACCCCTCTCCCCTTAATTAACGAAATTGTCGATTAGCTTTCCTAAGCGAAGTACTTCACTAAGCTTAACCTTAAAGACGCCTATTACTAGGTGAGGATCCGAGAGGGAGACGAGTAGAAGATAGCATTCTATATATAATATAGTTATTACGAATATTATATTATGCTATTTAGGCTTATTAACGCACCCGCTACCTTCTAGACGTTTATTAATAAGTTACTTATAGGCCTAGTTAACGTTATTTATATTATATATTTGGATAATATTTTGATATTTACTAATGATATAGACTCCTATATAGAGGTAGTAAGGCAGGTACTCACCCGGTTAGGAGCTAATAGCCTCTATGCGAACCCTGATAAGTACGAATTCCATAAGGAATAGATTAACTTTCTTAGGTTCGTAGTTTTACTAGATAGTATTGCTATAGAATAGGAGAGGGTCTAGGTAATCGCTAAGTAGCTAGTACCTACTACGATACGATAAATTCAGCATTTTCTAGGATTTATAGGGTTTTATAGGAGATTTATTAAGAATTACTCTAAAATCTATAGCCCGCTTACCGACTAACTTACTAATATAGCTAAAAGATAACTAGTTATAACTAGTAAAGTATTAGTTGCCTTCTATTAGCTCTACGCTTTATTTATAGAGGCACCTATTTTATAATACTTCAACCCCACGCTCCTAATTCGCATTAAAACTAATATATTAGACTTTGCAATAGGGGCGATATTAAGCTAGCTAGAAGGCGATATATAGAGATTAGTAGCGTTTATATCTCAGAAGCTTAAGGGCGCGTAACTACGGTATAGCACGCTAGAAGTAGAGCTACTAGCTATTAGGGAGGCAGTAGTGAGGTAGTAGTATTATTTGCTTTACTCTCAGCACTATATCCAGTTTATTACTAACTACCTAGGTTACTAGTACCTCGCTAATAAGAAGATGCTTAATAGCTATTAGGCACGGCTACTATAGGACCTATTAATATTTAACTTCGAAATCGAGTACTAGCAAGGTTGCTATAACCTAGCTAATAGCCTCTCACGAAGACCTGATTATACCCCTGAGGATATAGAGATCGAGGAAGCTAGAGATTCGCTCCTATAGGACTTTCTATAATAGTTTAACTAACCTACTATCTAGAGGGTAAGCACTAGGCGATAATAAGGCGCTTAACTATTAAATACCTTCCCTAAATAACTTATACCCTCGCTTTAGGACTAAGTTAAGAAAGCCTAATAGAAAGACCCCTTTTATATTAATAAGGAGTAGGAATAACGAGGCATAAGGTAGTTACTAGATAATACTAGTACTCTATAATACTATAAGGGCTTATATATTCCTAATAACCACCCGCTTTAGAAAGAAGTCCTTAGAGCGTTCTATAACGAACTATCTAGAGGTTACTAGGGGGTTACTAAGTTACTAAAGAGGATTAGGAAGTTGTTTTTCTAGAATTCGCAGAAGAGCAATATAAAGGAATATATTAAGACGTGTATAACGTGTTAGCATATGAAACCGAGATACTACCTCCTATATAGCGAACTTATACCCCTACTAGTACCTACCCGGCCCTTTTAATAAATATCGATCGACTTTATTACTAAATTGCTGCTATCCCTCATAGCAGGGAATAAGCCCTACGATAGCATTCTTATCGTTATTAACCGATTTACGAAATACTCCCTATATATCCCTACTAGGGAGTTACTTATAGCTAACGGGTTAGCTATACTACTTACTAAATATGTTTTCCTTATATTTAGGCTCCTAGAAGCTATTATATCCGACTAAGGATCGCTATTTACTAGTAATTTTTAGGCTAAAGTATGCTACCTGCAAGTTATTAGGAGGAAACTTAGTACTACCTTTCACCCCTAGACTAATAGCTAAATAAAACGCCAAAATCAGAGCATCGAGCACTTTTTATAAGCTTTCTATAATATCAACTAGGATAATTAGGTAATATAGCTCGACCTAGCTCAATTTATTTATAATAACTCCTATTATGAGGCTACTAAGATACCACCCGCTAAACTACTAATAGGATATTCTCCCCGCGGACCTAATAATATCGAACCCTAATAAAAAGTCTCAATAGTCCTAGCAGCAAATAATAGAGTTCTAGGTCTACTCACCTAGAGGTTAGCTATTACTAACCTGCTTTATAAATATAATAAAAAATATAGTAAGTTCTATAATCAGAGGAGGACCCCTATTATTTTCGCTATAGGAGACCTTATATTACTTTTAACTAAAAATATTAAGCAAAGGCGGCCTTTTCGAAAACTTTCCGATAAATACCTAGGCCTATTCAGGATCTAACGGGTAATTAATAAGGGATAAGCATATAAGCTATAAATAGATAAAAACTACCGAATTCATAATATTTTCGCGCCTATATAACTAGAACCTTTTTTTAGCTTAGCTATCCTACTATGAGAAATCCTAATTAACGACGATAACGATAATATCTATATAGTAGACTATATTATTACCTATAGGGGCCCTAGATAGAACCGTTAGTACCTTATCAAATAGAAGGGCTATAGTAAACTAGATAATTCATAGGAACCGCAATATAATATATCTATCGATTTACGAAACAACTACGAAGCTAAATTATAAGCAGAAATATTACGATCCCTATATAAGTTAACGGGTAACTAGTAAGTAGTTAGAAATAAGGCACGCCAGCCGGGTATTTCAATTCACTAGCCCGAAGGCCCTCTAACGAGGCGATAGAAACGAGAAAATAGCTAAAGGCAACTAAATACCTACCTAAAAGCAACTAAAAACTACCTAGAGCTTATTAGCAGCCTACTAGGGGTGCTCCTAAAAATTTTAAATCCCCTAGGTACTAGCGCCTATTTTATTAGAGCTATTATCCTCGCTACTAGAGTTAGTAGTAATAACCTCGTAGTTCTAGAAAATATTAGAAATATTAACTAGATAAGCACTAGTAAGGCACTAGCAAGGCTTATATAGACTTATAACTTTATTATAGGAGTCTAGCGACTCCTGACCGCATATAGCTTAGGACTCCTATGCCTCTACTTAATACTTAGCAAACCGCTCTATCTCCGAATAGTAGTAGCAGAGCTCTTTATGCTACTTGTATAGTAGTTCGGTCTATCTCTCCGCTTCCTTAGAGAGGTGCTATTAGTAAGTAATAGCCTCTTCTAAAGCAGCTACCTAGTAGTCCTCTATCTCTATAGAGATTTCAGCCTCCTTAGCCTTATACTTCTCAGGCGTAATATTAATATTATTCTTTTTAGCCTAGAGGGCCTTCTTTATTATAAGCTAGGTAGCGAGGATCTCCTCCTAAGTCCGATTAGATACTAGAGAGGTACTAGGGAGGCACTAGATAACCTACCTTATTCTTAGCGTATTACGCCTAAATATTAGGCTTAGAATAGCCCTCGTTTATAAGGCGCTTAAGCTTATTTATAGCGCCTATTATATAATAGGTAGGCTATAGAGAGTTAGCAGCTAAGTACTAGAAAATAATATATAAAACTTATATTAATATAAGCTTTTCTATTACCTATTTTAA
>JAOQIF010000081.1:0-144489 GCA_026260285.1 Colletotrichum sansevieriae | reverse complement strand
CTTATTAACTCCTACCTAGAACCTAAAGTATAGCTAGTAGTTATAGCCTTCTATAGCTTAGGGGGTAGTAATAGCTTATTTAAGCTAGATACCTTCTTAGTATACCTAGACTATACCTATAGCAACCCTAATATTATAAGCAAGGCTCTTAGAAGACTCTTAGAGCTTTAAATAAAGCATAATAAAGCCTTCGCCTCGTTCCTACCCCGCTTTAAACGCGCTATTGCAGAGGTAGGTAGCGTAATATAGCTAGCTAGTATCTAGATTAACTACTTATATAGGGTACTATCTTATAAGCTCCTCGACTATCTAGTTAACTACCCGACCGCCTATAAGTATACTAAATATATTAGCTTTATATAAAATATTATATAGAAGCTAGAGGGATTATATTATATTCCTAATGCTTTATACTATCTTATAACTTTTAGATTAAGAGCGCTACCTGCTAGAATAGATATAGATAGGGATATTATGATAATAAGGTTAGTACGCACCTTATGCAAAGGCATAAGCGAAGGTCCTAATAAAGAAACGTACTATTATTTTAAGTATAACTAGATTAGTTACTTATAAAGGGACTACTAGAAGGTTAAGAAGTCGTAGGATAGTCCTAGAGTAGTAAAAGCTATTAAAGAAATAATATATTTAGACTTAGGAGAGGTTAAAGGCGAAGAGGACCCTTCTAACTCGGGAAATAAATAACCTTAGTATAAAATCAGGTATTAGGGATAATAGAGGAAGAGCAAGCTAGTTAGGAATAGTTCTAGTTAGAACGTAGTATAAGCAAGCCTTCTGCGATATTAGTAGTTAGAGTTAATAAAGGCACTCCTATTAACGCTTTAATAGACTATAGATATAATATCTATATAATAGTAGACTATTAATATACCTACTGCCTCTATTTACTATATATTAACTACTAAGCATAGTAATTATAAGGCTTTGCTAATAACTTAGCTTAAGCTATAGCAAAAGGCGTAGCTATATTATACCTCGAGATTAGAGGCTATATATAGCAACTCTTTGCTTATATAGTAAAAGGACTAGATACTAACCTCTTCTTAGGGAAGCTATAGATAGAATAAAACTATATTATTTATAATATAGTAGAGAAGCGGGTATATTATAGGAGGGCGGGGGTTACTACTACCCTTTAAGGATAGGAAGAACCCTAGAGAGTAAGGGAGATCTAGGAAGCCTGCTAACTTAACGCCGCCTTATTTATAGCGATCTACTAGAGGGTTAGCAAGAGCTAACTATCTAAGCTAGAAGCGGGAGTATAAGTAGTAAGCTTAAGGGATATTAAAAAAGCACTTGAGATAAAGAAACCGGAAGACTATTTAGAAAAAATACTATAATACGTTTATAATAAATTCATAGAGCTTTTTAAGCTAGCTAAGTTATACCCCCTACCCCTAAGTCGTCCTAATATAGATTATGAAATCTACCTCGAGCGTAATACCTCTAGCTAAGAGGCGCCCTTGCCCTAGGGACCCCTTTATAGCATATTAAGAGAAGAATTATTAGTATTAAAAAAGACGCTTATAGACCTGCTCGATAAGGGCTTCATTCGAGTAAGTAAGTCTCCTGCTAGCATATATATACTTTTTATTAAGAAGCCTAGCAGAGGATTGCAGTTCTATTATAACTACTACGTATTCAATATAATTACTAAGTGAAACTACTACCCCCTACCCCTAATCTAAGAGACCCTCTAGAGGGTTAGTTTAGCAAAGTAATATATTAAACTAGATATAGTAGTAGCCTTCTATAAGATTCGTATAGTAGAAGGGCACTAGGAAAAGACCGCCTTTCGTATGCGATATAGGCTCTTCGAGTAGCTAGTCTATCTATTTAGGTTAAATAGAGCCCCTATAATATTCTAATAATATATTCATAGCACGCTCTAGGAGTTTCTTAACGACTTTGCAATAGTATATATTAATAATATATTAGTTTATAATAGTAGCTCCTAAGCAGACTATAGGTAGAAGGTATATAAGGTTCTCCAGGCCTTCTAAGAGGCTAGTCTTAACCTCGACCTAGTAAAGTGCGAGTTCTCTATAAAAATAGTAAAGTATATAGGATTTATCCTAAAAGTAGGCGAAGGTATTACTTATAATATAGAGAAAGTATAAGTAATTATTAAATAGGAAACGCCTATTTTAATAAAAGGATTACAAAGTTTCCTAGGGTTTGCTAACTACTACTAAGTATTTATATTAGAATACTCGGGGGTTATAGAGCCTCTTACCCTCCTAATAAAGAAGGGAGCGCTATTTATCTAAGGCAAGGAATAAGAAGACGCGTTCTAGGCGCTCAAATGCTACTTCTAAACTATACTAGTACTATGCTATTTCAACCTATAAGCCCTAATTACTATTAAGATAGACTACTTAAGGTTCGCTTTAGGGGGGGTGCTAACTTAAGAAGATATATAAGGATAGCGCTATCCTATTGCTTTCTACTTGCAGAAGCTAACCCCTGCTTAATATAACTACCTAATTTATAATAAGGAGCTATTAGTAGTAATCGCTTATTTAAATATATAGGATGCCGAGCTAAGAAGCTGCTCTAAGTTTAAGGTCCTTATTAACTATAAGGGCCTCGAATACTTTATATAAAAGCAACGTTTAATAGAATGCTAAAGTTACTAGGCGGAGTAGTTATTAAGGTATATCCTACTTAGAATATTAACCTAGTCGCCTAGTAGCTATACTTAATATGCTCTCACGCTATAAATAGGATGCCCTAAAAGGATAGCAGGATGAACGAGAGAGAGGGAGGGTAATATAGATAATCCCTAACTCCGCCCTAGGTAAGGTAAGGAGGATAGTAATAGTTAAAGCCCCTGCTATAATAATATTCGAGGATCTAGCCCTTTAATATATATAGAACGAAGTATAAGCAGAAGATAACTAGTACTAAGGGGCTTATTCTATAGTAAAAAGGGGCAACCGAAGCTTCCCTCCCTAGCTAGGCCTAAAACTATAGATCGCTAAGTATAGTATTAATACCCTTAGCTAATTAATATTCAGAGACTAGATCTAGGTACTAGGATCAACGGATAAAAACTACCGTCGGAATATGCTTCGAATATAGTTAATTTAGAAGTACTACGACTTAGTAATAATAAGCTACCCTAGTTAGAATAATACCCTAGCTATCCTAACCTAGTAATACTTCTAGCTAGGGCAGTCCTCTATAGTTCGCTAGTTTATAAGAAACTATAATAGCTATAGGCATAGAACGATTTAGTAATAAGCGAAACGCAGGCTTCTTTAACCCTTACTAGTAGCAGAATAGTTATATTACGATCTTACTATAGATTTTATTATAGACCTCCTATATATAGTAAAAATAGGGTCGAGAGACCTCTAGGTAATAGTTGATAAGCTCTCTAAGATAATAACCCTAGAAGGGATACCTTCGATAGATATAGAAGCATGCGCAGAACGCTTTATAAACTACTACTACTAATTCTATAGTATACTAAAGTCGATCGTTAGTAATAGGGGTAATAACTAGACGAGTCGGTTCTAGCGATAGTTCTATATGCTTATAAAGATCGAATAACGTTTAAGCACCGCCTTCTACCTATAGATAGATAGAGTAATAGAACGTTTTAATTAAGAGATCTAGGTAGTCCTATAGATAATAGTTAACTTCGCCTAGGATAACTAGGAGGTTTACTTGCCTTCCGTTTAACTAGCGATTAATAGCTGCGATATAGCTATAATAGGAGTAAGCCTATTCTTCTTTACCTATAGATACTATATTAACCTAGTATTAGTAGTATAGCCTATGCTAGAGCTATTAACCTCACGCGAGTTAGCTGCTAATAAGTTTATTAATAAACTAAAGTTAACTATAGAGTTAGCCTAAGTAGCTATTACTATAGCTTAATAGACTATAGAATAATTAGCAAATAGTAAAAGGATGCTAGTAGAATGCTACGAAGTAAGCGATAAGATCTAGCTATTACTAGCTAACTTCTATATAGAGAGACCCTGCAAGATGTTAGATTAGCTATACCTAAAGTATGAAATAACTAGAGTAATCTTACTAACTATAGTCGAGTTAAACGTCCTAGGCAGGGTCTATAACTAATTTTATATTAGCCTGCTATATTATACTACGAATAACCCCCTCCTAGGCTAAGAAGTTAATAATCCCTAACTACCTCTAATTTTTAAAGATAGAGAGGATAAATAGGAAGTTAAGTCCGTTCTAGCTATATACTAGAAGTATATAGGTAGGGGCAGGCGTCGCGAGTTATTAATTAAATAGATAGGGTATAGTTAGCCTACCTAGGAGTCCCTATAATTATTCTAAAATAACTAGGTCGTAGATAAGTATAAAGAAAAGTATAGCCTAATAGATAAGAATAATAGCAACCCCTAGTATACTATGCTATAAGCTAGGTAATACTTAATAAGCGGGGGTACGATAGAGGGATAGTAGCTAAGTAATTTATAATTAGAGGAGTAAGTAGAAAATAGGAGACTTTATTATAATATAAGGCTATAGGGAGGCGGAACGAGACCTAGGCAGGCCCTAAGTAGGCAGAAAGTAGGTAGATAGCAGGCAAGTAGGAACTATAGACCTAGGAAGATAACCCCTTACTCCTCCTGCTCTTTATAAGTAGTAATAATAGTATTAGTAAGCTAAGAAAAGGGGTTAGATTAATCTATTAGAAACGGGAGAAAGGTAGGAATAAGACGAACCTCGCAAAGGACCTTAGCTGTATCTAAATAAGCCTAAGCGAGGTAGCATAGCTACGCTTTATTAAGCTTTACTAGGAGGGAAAGCAAGGTAATAGTAATAGCAGAGGTACTAAGGATAAGAGTAGCTATAGAACTAGCAGAGGGCGTGGGGAAGGCATCCGACTTAATAGCAGCCTTAATAGCATGCTTTATAGTAGTATAGGTATAGACCTCGTAGTTCTAGATAGAAGTAGCGCGAAGGAGCTCTATATAAGCCTCGATCTATATAAGGAGCTATAACTATTAGTAATAACCCTAAGATATAGGAATAGCGGAGTCTTACTGAGGTCCTCTTATCAAAGCTATAGCAGGTAAGGTAGTCCTAGCTAAGAGAAGCGAACTCCTCCTAGTAGTAAACTATGCTAGGGTTGCTCTAGTAGAACGTTAGCTCTATAGAAAAGGAATAGTAAGGAAGTAATACTTATATTAATATAGGCGGATTTAATAGCCTTACTAGAATAGTAGATATAACGGATAATATTACTTATAACTTAGTTAGCCTTATAATAGTTAAAAGGTAATAGGATAGTATACCTCGCTTAATAACTTTATAATAAGCTATAATATTACTAGGCTTCTTAGCCTTAGCTATAGCAGATATGCACTTTAGGCAAGGGACCTCATAAAGAGGTCCCTAGGTCTTATCCTAGGGGATATTACTAAAGACGAGCTAATATAAGTAGGGACCTTAGTAGAATATTAGAAGAATACTAAATAAGTAGAAGAATATATACTATAAGGGGCTCCTAGGCGATAGGATATATAGGAAGGGGGCGGTCGAGGTACTTATATAGCTCCTAGCTAGCTAGGGTATAGAGGGGATTATCCATAAGATTAAAGTTATTAGGGGCGGTTTCCTCGTAGTTAGAAAGGCTAGCAGAGGTAGAGCAGTCAGAGGGTAGGCCCTTAATAGGAGGAGGAGACTCTATCTCCTTATTAGAGTTAGAGAGGGGCTATATAAGGTTAATTATAGCGAAACTATAGGGAAAGAGCAGGTAGTAACTTATACGGGGTGCTATTATAGAGGCAAGGGAAATTAGATTAATTAAATCTACGCGAGTTAGCGATTAATAAGGGTTCGGATATAATAAACTTATATTAATACGGACTAAGAGCGCGCTTAAAAAAACGCTACTAAAACGATAAGCTATTAGCTAAAATAATATTATAATTAATTAGTTAACTTACGCTAATATAGGTTAATAGGAGGAGGAAAAAGAGGAAGCAAACTAGGGGCGCAGAAAATCATATTATTATAATTATTACTTATAGGGCGCAGAGCAGCTAGCAGCCCGGATTAATATCGCTCTAGACTAGCCCTTAGCCCGTGCTCAAACCTATAACTTACGTAAGGGCTAGGGGGGGGGAGGGGGCACGTATTACGAGCTATGCTACTACTAGCATCTAGGCGGTGCTATAGACCCTAAGAATTCTACCCTTAATAACCGCTCTCGCTTAACATTCGCCCTATATCCGCTTTTCTATCGCATAGGGAACTTCTTAGAAAACTTCCCTTCCTTAGCTTAGATTACTATAATTGAGGCACCCCTAAGTTGAATAAACCCGGGCTAGCCCCTCACAATTAGAAGCTATTAATAATACTCTTATCTTATTTACTATAGTATATATAATACATTCTATAATAGCATTAGGCTCATATATATAGGGTACTTTTATATTATAATTTATACCTTTTATTAGGTGCGTAAAGTTAATTATTTTATTATTAAATTCAGAACTACCATCTATATCAAATTCGTTTATATTATTATTATTTGAGTTTATATTAACCTTATTGTAATATTCTAATACTGCTTAAATAACTCACCTACTCCCTTACACTTTAAAAGCTTTATATAAGCTAATCTAGACTTTCGTTATATAAATATTATAAACTATTAATTTTTATTATAAGTTAAAGGGGTTATAGGACCACAAAGGTCTAAAGCAACTTTATAATATAGAGGATATTCCCTATTATAGTTTTTAGCTATTTTATTAGCTTTAGTTATAAACTTTACTCTATTATAAGTTTCGCAGTTATTAAGATTAACCTCTTTATAGTTATCTTTACTTATACTATCTATGATATTATTAAGTAGTTTATTTAAAGCTTAGTTACTTATATAACCTAGTTATTTATACTAGGTTAGAAACTTATTATCGTTTATTTCAGATTTATTATAGACCTTTTTATATTTATATTAAGTGTTTTATATTATAGTTATATATTAACTACTTTATAAAGCTTTAGGCTCTATAGAAGTAATAGCCCTTAAAGGTAATTAATATAGTTTAGACTTTATAAACTCCTTATAAAGAGTCTAATTATATTATAAACTTTATAAGATTATAGTTCCTTCATAGAGTATCGAATCAATCTTATATTATTTAAGTCCTTTTTAACTAATTAAGTTAATACTAAGTTATAATATATAATAATAGTCTTTTAAGATGAACACTTTATTCTATAATAGGAACTATATTATATAGTTTATATTTATAGAGTTTATAAATAGTAACTTATCTATTATTATATATTTAAGCACTAGTATCTAAATAGAAGTTATATTTAGATTTATTAATAGAGTTTATATATTTAGTTCTCTTAATAGTATTTATAATTATATTACCTACAAGGTTACTATTAGTTATACTCTTATTATCTTTATAAGTTAGAGGGGAACTTACGTTTTCCTATTCTAATCTTTCTTCTTCTTCTGCAATAGGGCTATCTATAGCTATAGAGTCTAGAAGAGTTATATTAACCTCTTCAGTTATATTAATTTCCTATATATCCTCATCTAAAGAGTCTTCTTCTTTAGTAATAGATTTCTTAGCTGTTAAGGCTTTTTAGGCTTTATATAGAGCCTTCTTAGACTTATTAGGTTTAGATTTAATAATCTTTCCCTTATCCTTATGTTTCTAATAAGAAGCAGCCTCATTAGGATTTAAAAAGAAATAGTCTTTAACCTTATTGTTCTTTAGTTTACAATAAGTATAAAAGAGACGTTTAGTCTTTTTCTAAGGTTTCTTATTAGACCTATTAGTTATAATATATAAAATAGTTAAAGAGACTTTTCTCTTTACTTTATTAATAGGGTTAATAAAAAGAGACTTGATAATAAAAGATTTTAAGTTATTTCTTAGAGCTTAAGTTATATTAGTTATAAAACCTTTATACCTATTATCTAGACTATTTAAAACCTAGGCTATTATAACTAGCTTAAATAAAGCTATAGTCTTCAGGGTAAGAGTATCTATAAGCTCTTTAGCTTTATTAAGATATTCCTCTATAGAAGGAAAGTCTTCTAGAGTTATATTAAAGAACTCTTTATAAGTTAAGTGTTCCAAGGTAAAACCTATAGGCTTATAGAGATCCTTTAGTTTAACCTAAGCTATAATACCTATAAGAGAATCTTTTATCACTCTTAATAATAAATCTTTATATAGAAGCTTTATATAAGCTAAGACCTTAAGATCTACTTCCTTTCAGGGTATAATCCTAAGTTCTTCTGTTAAACTAGCTTTTATATCTTTACTAATAAGTAGAGCCTTTAAGTAAGTTACTTATATTTAGTAGTTAAGACTATTAGATAAATAAGGAATATACTTCTCTACAGTTAAAAAGAAGAGTTATTATTTAGATTAACTCAGTAGCTAAACTAGTTAAGAAGAGATTCTTAACTATATAGAGTATATTACTCTATTATAAAGGAGTTCTTAATCTCTCCGAAGAGAAAGGAATAAGATAGGCTATTTGAAATAAATCTAAAGTAATAGAAGGAGTTATATAGCCAGTTATAGCCTTATTCCTAATACTATAATAAACTTCCTTAGAAATAGAAGTTAAGGATTGCTTAATAGTAAAGTGAACTTTATTAAGAAGAAAGTAATTAGGAAGTTAGAAAGGTATATTATCTCTCTATTCCTTAGAAAGTTAGTTAAAGAGATGAAATTTAGCTATATTAGCTACTTTATGAATAATACAGTTATAATTATAGGTATAAGGTTAATTAAGTTAAATAGAGTCTCTTAAGAGAGAGTATCAGAAGAGAAATATATATAAAGAGGTAAGAATTTCTTCTTTAGCGTAGGTTATTCTAATAGTTTCCCTATAAAAAGAGACTTTAGAAGAATTAATAATTAAAGAGTTAATAGTTAAAGAGTTAATAATTGAAGATAGAGTTAAAAAGGACTCTTCAAGTTAAATAATAGGTATTTACTTTACCTAAGAAGCAGTTAGTTAAATAGTTAGATAGTTAATAAAGTCTTCTAAGTAGCTAGGCTAATAACCACTTAGGACGAGGAAGTATGGGTAAACATTAGCTTTATAGTAACCTATATAAGTAAGGGTTACTAAGGGCTTTATTAAGTAAATAGGTATAATAGTAAAGTAAGGGGCTATATAGATAAATAGATTATATTATTATTATAGTTATAGTAGGTATTATATTATGTTGACTAATAATAATATCTAAGATCTATCTCTCTAGGTAGGGGAAAGTAACTATATATATAGTTATGAGGTAGGTAACTAACCTATAATAGGCTTAGTTAACTATTTATAATAACCTTTACTAGCTTATTGCCTAATTACTATTATATTTTAGTTACTATGCTAGCTAAGGCCCTAGTAGGCTTAACCTTTACTAGCCTAAAGGTAATATATTAGTAGTTGCCTATTAACTGTTATTTGAATCTCAGTTGAGAAACCTCTTTTATATATAATTATTAGACGTATAGTCTAAGTAAAATAAATATCGTTAAGGTAGTTAATAATTACTACTAATAATAATATTAGTTAATTAGCTACGCAAGGCGTACGGGGTAAAAGAATAGACCTTTTTACCTAGAAAACTCTTCCTATAGTTAATACTATACCTCGAGGCAGGCAGCCTCCTCTTTTATATAGGCAACGCGCTTCTAAGGTTATAGAAGGCTAGCCTAGTTATTAATAAAGTTACTATATGTAGAGTTAGTAGTTATTAGTATAGTTAACTAGATCTTAGTCTCTTCTTCTAGTATCTAGTCAGCTAGGGCATTACTATTAATCGCGGCGTTATTTAGGCCTCGCTACTTCTCCTAGATATATTTAATAATGTAAGGGTATTAATTAACTTAAGCGCCTTATTAGTTATTTTCCAGTAGGCGGCGTGGGCTAATACATCGAGAGAGCTAGGGTAGTTATATTAATATTACCCTCGCGACTCGCGGATTAACCACGCGCCGTCTTTTTTTACTATATATAATGCCATAACGCTATAGGTAGCTAGTTTATGAGGTCGTCGCTTGCTAGAGGCCCTTCGAGCTGTTAATATACTTGCCGCTGCGATCACAGCAGTAGTTATATTACATATAGATATTCTCCTTATTTTTATTAGTAGCGCGATACTTAACGATGGCAAATCAACTCTTTTTTACCCACGCCTAGAGGGTAGTGAGGGCGGTATTATAGTTATTAAATTAGGCCTCTAAGAGGGTAGGTAGTAGGGTCGTTTCGAGCGTAGCTATCGTAATAACCTTAAAAACGTATTAATTAGGTGAAGATTAGGGTCGGTATTGAAAGTATAGTTTAACCTAGCTAAAAATAGGGTTTTTAGTGTTAGGCATAAATTTTGGGGGTAGGCAGGCCTCTGCGCTGCACTTATGGTAGCGTTAACGTACGAATATTGATTTTCTAACGTACGGATAACCGTACTCTTCCCACGCGCCCTTGACGCCTCTAAGGGATGAATCTGGAGAACACAACACAATATACGAATTCGACCCCCAATTCGACAGGTTTATCCCGCTGCTGCTGGCCAGGATTACGAGTTAGATATTTCATGACGACCCACGTCGTCTATATTCTAGCCCGATAGCTTTGTTCCGTGCGATATTATCACAAAGGGGTTATGGTGCAGAGTGAAAGAGTTAGTATAGATAGGTGCAAAGTCGTAATATTCATTCTTCTCTAGCCCTCTAGTCTACTCTATGAGGGTGCGTGAGGGCTAGAGGACTTATCTAGGGAGCTACCTAGTGCCCCCTATCTATAGACTTCCCTAGGATAGCCTGTTACCCGGGGCGCTACCTGGTATTCCCCTTCTACGGACTCCTAGCGTAGCCCGTTATCCGAGGCGCTACCCGGTATCCCCCTTCTACGGACTCCTATAGGGTAGTCCGATAAGTCCTTTTCCCTACGATCTCATCCTGGCTCGTGACAGATGTCTATGGGACGAGCTCCCTACATCTGTGTGATGAAGCGGCGTTGTGGCATCGGAGTTGGCGAAGACGGCGTGGGCGAAGGCGTGGGTCATCATAGGTCATCGCTAGCCTTCACCACGTCTTGGCGGAGCCGGCTCAACAGGCTCAGTCTCTCTGATGCCTTGCCTCTCAGCCTGGGTATCTGTCTGTCTCTGTGTACATGGTAGCCTCAGGACGCACCATCTCACCCGAAATCAGCGTCTTGTCGGCATCCCGTCGGGGATAAGCGCCACCAAGAAACTTACACAGATTGTCGCATGACCCGTGAACCGACAAACCGGCACCGTAGGAAGCGTCCGACCAGCGCCGGCGTCGCCGGGCGCCAGGACATGCCCGTCCAGTAAGGTGGAAATCGTTCGGCGGGACCACGGAGATTCCCATATCAGGCACTAAATGTTGGGAAACCTTGACAGGCAGTTAGGATACGTGGAGTTAGTCGACGAGGAGGCATTTACGGGTCGAGTCGCAGGGAGTTCATTGCTAAGCTAAGCCCCTCAGTTTTCTCGATGGAGCCTGTTCGTCCGCCGAGCCGGCGGGCGGCTAGCTGCTCAGGTAGCAGCGCCCACCTATGGACAAGCCGAAGTACATCTTGGCGACTTATCTCGCTGTACCCACTTCATCTTCTAAAATACAACCGGCTGTATAGTAAAGAATACTTTACCTGGCAGGTAGTTAATTACTTTCATAACTACCCAGCTACTTCGTCTACAGAGTCGTGGATGGAATAACGGCTCCCGGGGCAACAGGGGTCAAATATAGATCTTCTAGGAAACCCACAAAAACACCACCAGGTGCAGTGGGGCCTGATTAGTGCATGATGAAAGAATGAGATCTACTGGAGCTGGCCATTGCTAATGTAACAGAACGAGTAAAAGCCCGGACAAGGCGTCTAAACAAAAGGTTAGTATTGCTTCGTTAGCTTAAGAAGGAAATGGTATTTTCTTTTCTCCTATAAGATCTCCTTGCTCCCCTCGTGATTCTTCTTATGCTCCTCATAAGTTACAACTGATTTCTCCTAATCTTATTCCAGCAACTAAGTTCACATCATATCCTTACTGCGACGATGCAATTCCTTCTACTACTCGTTTACTCTATGTTCATGCTTGCGAACGCAGCGCCCTACCCTACTGACATATCACGCGAATTACTTCGAATACACATCCCCGAAGACACAAACGTGACCTACCAAGCCATTTCCTTGCCTCGTCTGTTGCCACGCGACTCTAGCGATGCCTACAAGGAGGCTGACAAAGCTGCAAGAGCTGCCGGGAAATCTCTGAGATCCGGAACATACTATTACTTCATGAATTGTGCTCTCGGGCCACTTCAGTTCCCGGCAATACCTCTTGTGAAGTGGGCGCACTCAACACACGGTTGCGGCCACGTTGGTCTTGTTGTAGGCAAAACGGCAAGACTTGGAGTGAAGAAGTTCAACGCAGTCTACATTCATATCAGACTATTCAACGATGGGTTCATACAGTCTAAGCACGACTATACTCCGTACGAAGAGCAGAAGTTAGTCGAACGTGGACATCGCGCTATTTCACGCTTAGTGCTGACAATACTAGACTCGTTTATGGTGGTATAACTACATCGTCTAAGGCTGACATCGACAAGCTAGTGGATAAAGGTACGTCTCATTGCCCTGTTATAGATGGATTCGGTATTCTAATATCTTCGAGGAAATGAATGGCTTCGAGGTTCTGGCAGACGGCTTACGAACAAATACAATTGTGTAGCGCACTACCGGTATCTCGCCAGCCTGCTCTAGAACGAGAGCCAAGTGCTGTTGCGACCCGTGATGCAAGGATATCAGTTGACCGACCCACCTGGGCGTCGGGCGGCTAGGACAAGGCATTTATACTGCAGGATCACAGGAGCAACAGGGACTCACTCGGAAACGGAAGAACTATGTTACAGGCCACGTGACGATAAGGAATGAGCATAGATAAGGGACCCAGAATGAGTGCTCAGTGGATACTAGAATGAGCGCTCATTGACATAGGAACTGTTCAGGAATAAGACTTATATATAGTATGACCTGAGCCTGGCTTATGGTCAGACTCCCATAGCTCTTCAGCAATTAACTTTATAAATATCTTCAGATACTTTCAGCTTACCTTCACTGCGAATACCTTGTTGAGTCTAAGACTGATCACCTTAGCCTCTAAGACCTGATCTACTACAGCCTACGACTTACAACCCACGACCTAGTGTACTGTTTAAACGTCAATCCCCAACTTCTGTTAGCAGACCCTACTATCGGATAGCTGACCGTAACATAATACTCTCACACTCTTTCATATCCAAACGACACCAATATTGCTCCCAAATATTATAATGAATTCCTTTGCTCAGCTTCTTCCTATTCACGTAGCCTCTGTGGCTATTGCCTCCCCAGTCTACCTCTTCGATAACGGAGAAGTTATCATTGATATGCATGCTATAGATGTAAGTTATTCGTCCGCTAGATTGCTAAACTTGCCAATTGAGGACGTGTACGTTTGCTGAGCCGGCTCCAATAACAACGGCGCTTTGTATGGCGAGGTGAAGCTCGCCGATGCCATGCGCGACGTCGCCATCGCTAAAATCATCAAGGGTTCCAGCGGCTACCCGAAGCCCTTTGGTAACAATGGCAACATCATGAACTTCGCTTTAGGCTGCTCCAGTGACGTTTGGGAACTCCCCGTCCTACCTGGCGGTAAGACGTACAATCACAACGCCAAGAAGGGCGGCAACTCTCCCGGTCCCATTCAGACCCCCAATTTTGCGGCATTGGGGCCAAGGAGACGGCCAACGGTAGCGGCAACCCTCACAACTGCGCTCTCAAGCCCATGGAACAGGGACAGGTAAAGGGAAAGGAAAAGGACGAGGCCGAGGGAAGTACTACCACCTAGACGCACGTTTGACCGTGCATAATCGATGGTCACGCTGCCCATCATAGGTTAACGTTACGGTCGGCTATCTGACAGTAGAGTCTACTAACAGAAGTTGAGGATTAAAGCTGTGGATCAGATATCGTACCACTGGGTTATAGCGTCATAGGTTGTATTAGATTAAGTCTTTAGGAGCTAAGGTATAGGTCTTAGACTCCTTGAGTAATCGCAGCGAGTGTGAGCTGAAAGCGTCTCAGCATAATGTTTACTAAGTTGATTTCTGAAGAGCTACGAACGTCTGCCTATAAGCTAGGCTGAGGTTATACTACATAGGTTACGAATAGTTTCTCTAACTAAAGATCCTTTTGCTAGCTATTTACTTAAGTATAAGAGGTAAGTAATTAGTTACTAACCTACTACGCGTAGTCCTACCTAACTACAACGTAACTTATAGTGCAATTCTTCTATCCTAAGTTAGTCACTATTATTCCCATAATCCTATGTTTCAAATACCTCGTTATAGCTATTTAATATTAGAGTAGGTTAGTTAATTCTTATCCTTATATATAGGTTTACTATGAAGTGAAACTCTTTATTATTAGTAATCTGAATCTTATCCTATGCGCAAAGTCTAATATTATAGCTAGTTGCGCCTTAATATAAAGGTATTTAGGGGCTAAGGGCCATGGTTAGGTCAAACTAATAATAGAAGCACCCAAAAGGTAGGTCTAGTATTGCTATGCTACTTTTGCTTACTTCTTCTAAGATCCTTCTTTTCTAGCTTTTAGTAAGTACTTACTAAGTCCTTGCTATAGAGGGTTCTATGCTCTAGACCTATAGGCTCTCTATCCTTTTAGCCTATGCTAGCTGAGGTATTTCTAGCTTCTCTAGCCTAGATATCTAGTCCCTTATAATTATCCCCCTTCTAATTATAATAATCCCTACTATAAGGTTAGGTATAATAAGTTAGCCCTCTATTATTATCCCTCTTAGTTATCTAGGGTAGGCCCTAGGTCTTTTATTATTATTATTATTATCTAGCATAGTAATAGTTTGCTATATTTACTAATAGATGATAGAGCCCTTAGAGTTATAGATATATTAGCTAAGCTTATAGTCTTATTCCTTATAGTTCCTCTCCTTTTAGGCCCCCTTTATACCCTCTATTTAGGGTTAATTTAAAGAGATCTTATTACTTTCTTCTAAAGGAGAATAGTTATCCTTATAGTAATAGATTTATTCTTTAGCTATTCGTCCTTTATCTTATAGGCACTCTCTTATAATATACCCTTATAATAACTTCGTCTTTTATCCTATTATCCCCCTTCTAAATAGGCGTATTATAAGGCTATTAAGTAGGTTAGATAGCAACTACTATTACTAATTTACTATATCTACCTCCTAGTAGGTAATACCTATTATAGCAAATAATTACTAATCTTACTATCTAGATTTATAACTATTTTATAATTATTTAATAAGGCCTCTTAGCTATCTATAAAGTAATAGCTTTTTTCTACCCTAGGGTTAGTTCTTTTTCCTCCTTATTATATTATATTATTTAATAACTACTTTTATATTTCCTAAGTCCTTCATTAAGCTTTTATATACCCTTTGCAGGATCCTTCCTATCTTTTAATACTCCTATAACTACATAAGTACTAAGAGCCTTATTTGCTAACTCCTCGCTAAGTATAGCCCTACTAAGTCTAAGCTTAGCAATAGCAACTATTTATATAACTAGGCGGGTAGTAGTGAACCTTATATTAGCTATGCGCTATAGCTCCCTAAGAATACCTAGGTTATCTACGCTTATTAATATAATAGTAACTATATATACCAGTTATACTAGGTTTATAATATTAAGTGCTATAGGGTAAGTTTAGTAATTATTTAGGGAAGGTATAGGCTAACTTTTCCTATTTCTAGATCCCTACTTATCTTATTAGTACTATTTGTTTCTATTAGAACTAGGTTAAGTATTATACTTACGCGATTACTACTAGTTAGTATTAATAATATGAGGTTTTCTATATCTTTATAGCTATAGAGTAGGGTAAGAGCTTCTCTAATGCCTCTATAACTAGTTAGTAAACCCCGCTAGCCTTAAGCCTAGTACTAAGAACTATAATAACTAACTACTTGCTAGAAGCATAGAGGAGAGTGTAGCTTTATATACCTAGGTATATCTATAGGTTTTACTTGAGGTAGGTTTTACCTTATAGTTAGTCTTATTCTTTTATTATTCTAATTTATATTTATAAGCGGCTTGCTAGGCTAAGGATAAGGTTTTAGTTAAGGAAAATTTAGTATAGCTTAATAATACTCTTCCTACTAAGTTATATAATAAAATTAATATCTTTAAGTAGGCTACCTTTCTTAATAAGGTTATGAATATCTTAATAATATAGCTCTTAAAGAGTAATACTTATATATCTATACTTCCCTTATAAGAGCCTTTAAAGATTTAAGGTTTTTAAATACTTTATAATACCTATTACTAAGCTCCTACTACTATCTTTAAGGTTATTAATAATAGCCCCGCGCCTTAACCTAATTCTTATAAGAAGGTTAGTAATAACTTAGTGATAGCTTATTAGTACTAGGATAGTAATAGTAGTAATAAGGATATCAATAATAAGGAAGAAGGTAATAGTAATAATAATAAGTAGTAGTACTAGCGGAACTTTAGCGAATATATAGTAGACTTCTATAGTAGTAAAAGGTTAGATACCTATAGGTTTTGCGTTGCTTTTAGGGGGGGGGGTCTTCTCTTAGCGTTTTAGCTATCTTATAGTTAATTAACTTTTCTTATTGCTCTATACTACTCGTTATACTACTTATAACATAACTTACGCTGCTATTTATTAAATCTAGAGAGGATTTATAAAGCATTTACTAAATATTCTTTAGGCTCCTAGGTATTATACTCTACTAGCTAGCCCTTCTACTTAACTAAGTATAGGGGGCTTATTAGCGCTTCCCTTTATAATATAATATCCTTAACTTCCTATTCTTTAGGGCCCTTTTTTAAGGTATAGGAGCTACCTCTTAGTAAGCTTTTAGCTATACTATAGCTTAAGCAAAGCAATAGAGAAGATATTATACGCTCTACTATACTTCTCTAGAAGTTATACTCTATAGGTATTAGAGCTTATAACTTCTATAACTAGCATAAGAATAAATTATAGGGCGAGCCTTTGCTAACCCTTTATTAAATAGAGGTTCTTTATTAAGAGTCCTATAATATCTCTAATATTATATAATTATACTTTCCTTCTAGTATTTATATTCTTAGCTTATATTTTTATTATACATTACTAATTCTTAGCTATTCTTTAGCGAACCTCTATCAGCTTCTTAAGTCTTTTATTAACCCCTTAGGTCCTGACCTTAATATTTAGTAAGGAGTAGTTAAATCTTTAAGGGTAGTATCCTATATATGCCTTGAATAGGGATATGCTAATAGTAGTATATTTGCTATTATTATATAAAAATTCAGCTTTAACTAATTATATTACCTATTAGTTATACGAGTTTTTGCTAAACCTAGTAAGATATATAGTTAAAGTTTAATATATTCTTTTAGTCTAGCTATCTATCTATAGATATTATGCTATAGAGACGCACCCTTCTATATCTCAGGCCTTAGTCTAGTCTTGCTAGAACTAGCTAGTAATTAATTTATCTTAATTACTAATAATAGCTTTAGGCGTGCTATATTAGCATTTAATCTCTTAGTATAAGATTCTCACTAAACCTATAGCATCTAGTTGCTTAGGTATTACTAAGAATTATACTATTTTAGTTATCTAGCATATAAATACTAGAATTATATTATAAATAACTCTATTATCTTAGTAACGTTCTAGTAAGCTAGTTAACAAGTTTAAGGAAATCTATTAGAATAGGTATGCTAGTAGTTCTAGTATTTGTAGTAGCTTATATATCTTATGCCGTGGTATATACACCCCTTAGCAGCACAGGCACTTAATAATATATTACTATATATCCTCTATTAAATATAGCTAATAATACCTTTATAAGATTAGTTTAGCTATCTTATTTGCCCCTATAGACACTAATCTAGGTATATTATAGTAGTTCTTTAGGATTTTATAGCAGAGCGATCCCTCTTCTAGGATAATAAGCCTTCTTCTAAACTAAAGGATATTATTTATATTAACTTAGTATCCTTAGTATTCCCTAGCATCCTAGCAAACCTTAGCTATAATATCTCTATAGAAGTAGACTTAAGCCTATAGTCCTCTAACTATCTATTTGAGATCTATACCTAATTATAGTATATAAGCTGTTTTATCCTAAATAAGCTCCTTTATTATAGCACGTAGGATATACTATTCTAGTATAGTAATCCTAGCTCCCTCTGAGTCCTCTAGCATATTGCTATTCTCTTATGGAGCAGTTAGCATAGCACCTATATATGCTTTTGAGCGGGTGATAGTGCTAATATATATACTTATATATAGTAGCTTATTAGTACCTTCGTGAGGTAGTATTAACTTAAGAATAAGGATCCCTTAACCTTAGAGCTAGCCCTCTAGTAAGGTTCTTATATACTTCGCTAGATAGCTTAGATATAAGTTCTAGTAATAGCTATAGTTCCTTTAAGCTTAGTAATATATTAGCAATCTGCTACTAAAACCTAGCTAATAAGCCTAAGCTTCTTTCTAAGGGTAGGAAATATATTATCTACCTTAATATCTTCTACTATATAGTTAGGGTATTATAATAGTCTATCTACTAGATTAGTAACCCCTAACCTATACTAGATTTTAAAGTTAAATACTAATAGGTAGTAAACCTATTATATAAGTCTTCTATAAATATTCTATATAGGTATAGCGAGCACTCCCTTTAGCACTATATAGTCTATAAGTATTATAAATTTCTTAGCGAGTCCTTATTAGTACTACGCCTAGTAATCTAAACTTTTTATAATAGCAAGGAGTTCTTATTATCCTATAGCCTAGCGCCTTTCTATATCTAAGAGTTGTAAAGAGTATAGCTAAAGGCCTAAACCAGGAAAGGCTAGAATGTTGAAACGTAGATATCCGTTATTATATTGGAACTATTGCTTAACCTTCTAAGTTTTTCGCTTGCAGAGTTTTCTCCAAGGTGTATTTATTCGCCCCTGACTCGCCGACGTTTTGCCGATAGCGTGGCTCTGCATCCTGCACCCGCCACTGTTCCTTACAGAGTTTCCTTAACTAGAAGGCTACTAGGTACTAAACTATGCTATGCTTCTATAAGAGGACGCTAGATACTACCTAAGTATATATATTAGTCTTAACCCTAGTTTCTAGCGCTAGGTTATAATATCTTAGTATTAGAGCTTTAGCAAATGCTCTCTAAAGTATCTTAAATATAGTTTATATCTCCCCTATCTAGATAAAAGCTCCTAACTTTATGCTATTTTACCTTCCCTTAAGCATACTATTTATAAGAGCTATAATATAGGAATATCTTATAATAAATTCATAATAAAAGTTATAGAAGCTAAGGAATACTTAGATATCTCTAAAGGACTTTAGCACTAGCTATTTAGTAACTACTTAGACTCTATCTAGGTCTATCTTAATATTATCTTTAGGTAATATAGAACCCTAGAAAATCTACTTCTATCTAATAGAAATTATACTTCTTTAGTTTTATAAATAGCGTAGTAGCCCTTAGGTAGCATAGGATAGCCTAGAGGTCCTTGGTATACTATTCCCTTATATTCAAGTAGATTAGAATATTATCTAGATATATAATATAATAGGTCTCTAAGAGGTTAGTAAGTATTTAATAAATATATGCCTAAAAAGTTGCTAGGGCATTCGTAAGCCTGAATAGTATTATAATATACTTAAAGTACCTATATTATATTCTAAACGCTATTTTCTACCTATTTACTTTATTAATTATAATTTAGTAGTATACCTTGCTTAAGCTAATCTTAGAAATAAACTTTGCTCTAGCGAGTCTATCTAGAAGCTTGCTAATTAGTAGTAGAGAATAGTAGTTTTTTATTATAATTTTATTTAATTCTCTATAGTCTATATATAGTTATAGGCTTCTATCCTTCTTAGGTATAAATAGCACTAGTGCTCCTGTAGAGCTAGTTAAGCAGCATATATAGCCTGCTCCCTCTATATTATAAATAGACTTAGTAAGCGTTTATAACTACTCTACTAATATAAGGTATATAGGTCTATATAGGGGTTCCTTACTAGGTTTTAGTTTAATATAGTATGCTACTCCCTTTAGCTTTAGAACTTTCTTTATATTCTCTTTATTAAAAATATTAATAAAATCTTAAAGTTGGCTAGGAATCTTCTTCTCCTGCTTATTATCTAGCGAATCTTCGCCTAAGGTTTCTATATCCTTCTTATTAGGGCTTATAGCGCTTATTAGATATATAATATAAGCCTATTAGCTATTCTCTATAATCTCTTAGATAATCACCTCTAGCTTAGCGAGCAAGAGGGGTTTATATAACTAAGTATATATATAGGTATCTATATAAATACCTTCCTATCCTATTAAGTCGTTAGATAGAAGGATATCTCCCGCTCCTTTAGGGCGAGGGCTTATAATAAAAGCTTAGCGAATCTTCTATAAGTAACCCTAACTATCTATAAAGAAGAATATAAGCTAGTAGACCTTACCTATAGGTATAGGCCCTCCCTAGAAATCTACTAATTCACGGGCTATAATACTAGTAGCCTCCTTTAGTTAGAGCCTCTTAATAAGATCTTCTTATATAATATCTACTATTATATAAGTATCTATATTAACCTCTAGTTTAACTTTGCTAGATACTTAGAATGCTAATACCTATCTCTTAATAATCTATCCTACTAGAACTAAGGTAATTTCTAGTATAGTACCCCTTAGGGTTATATCTATACCTACTTATTTCCTAGGTCTTTAGTATTAGTTATACTTAGTATTATAATTACGCTTATCCCGCTCTATCTTAAGTTTAGGTTCTAGTTGCTACTTATTAGCTACGCGTAGGTTTTAGTATAGTGAGGGGAGATATAGCTATACTTCTTATAGTTATAGCATTAGGGTCCCTAGGAGTTAGAGGATATACTACTAGCGCTAGGTATTATATAAGCATCTGCTAAGTAGTTATTCTAGGATAGGGTCTCTAAGTAGCAATCCCTTAAGTCTATTAACCTATAGGGTTATAAGCTACTCTTATAAGGGCGGTCTAGAGAGCTTAAGTATAGTTGCTTTTACAACTTAGAATAGCTAGTAGATATTCTTATATATCTCCCTTCTATAATCTCCTATAATCTCTATATATATAGAGTAATAATATATATATTAGTATAGTTAATATCCTACTTAAAGAGTTTATCCTTTAGGGTCTTAGTAAAGCCCTAAAAGAAGGTATATACCTTTATATTACCTATGCTTAGCTTACTAAGTGCTTAGTTAATAGACTCCTATTAAGCCTAATATATAATTAGTTTCTTATTATCCTTCTAATAGTATTATCTCAAAGCATTGTAGTAGTTCTACTCTTAGAGCTTGCGCGTGATATACTACCCTCTTATAAAAATTCTAAAGTCTTCCTATTTAGGGTTAACCTAATTCACTAACTTATCTATAGGTATTTACTAATAATTCCGCTATTTTATTTATAGGGTATGCTCTATTATACTTAAAGCTTTCTAGATATACTAGCTATTAGAGCAGCTAGGGCAGTACTTATAAGCCTATTTAACTATAATAAGCTAATCTTCCCTTATTATACTAGTAGATTTACTAGTAAGGCGCGGTATATTATAATTCAGGGGTTTTTCATAAACCTTAAGTAATTACTTAATAGGAGCTTAGTTACTTAACGTAGTAGTAATTAGCTTATACTAGTTAGCTATTATAGTTATAATCTATTATATTAGTACTTAGCTAGTTGCTTTATCTAGCCCTCTAGCTTAGGCTAGCCTATTAGCTATAGCTATAGATATCTAGCCTATTAGCCTATCTAGTCTATAAGAAAGGGTCTTATATTCCCTATTTTATATATATACTTACTATCTATATAGCAAGCATTTAGCATAAGTAGCCTATTCTCTTTAGGGCTCCTTGCCTTGCTTAAAGTATAGCTTCATACCTCCCCTTATTAGCTTATATTATCCTCTAATTACTCGCTAGGGTTAGCTTTCTCCTATAGGTTTATATAGGCTATTTCGCTCTACTCTTAGTAAATATTAAGTATAAGTTCCTTAGCCTATTTAGTAGGCGTTGCTTAGGTGCGTAGTGCTATTATTATTACTAACCTTCCTAAAGCAGGGTAGAAGCAAAAGAATTATAAAGGTATTAAGGGGCTAGGAGCTATAGTTAGGTTAAACTAATAGTAGAAGTACCTAAAAGGTAGGATTAGTAATATTATACTACTTTTACTTACTTCTTCTAAAATCCTTCTTTTCTAGCCTTTAGTAAGTATTTACTAAGTCTTTGCTATAAGTAGTCTATACCCTAGACCTATAATCCTCACTATGCTTTTAGCCTGCGCTAGCCGAGGTGTCTCTGGCTTCTCCAGTCTGGGTATCCAGACCCTTATAAATATATCCTTCTATAACTTTATATTACTTATGCTTTACTAATACCCTTTTTATATTACTTTATATCTAATATTATAAGTATTAAGAGCCTTATTACCTAAAACCTCGCTAACTATAGCCCTAATAAGTCTAACATTAGCAATAGCTTATACTAGCGTAACTAGTTAGGTAGTAGCGAGCCTTATATTAGCTACGCGCTATAGCTTTATAAATGCACCCTAGCCGTCTAGACTTATGCCTATAATAGCGATTATATATATAAGTTATATTAGTCTCATAGCGTTGAGTGCTATAGGGTAAGTCTAGTAATTATTTAGAGAAGGTATAGGCTAACTTTCTTACTTCTAGATCCCTACCTATCCTATTACTTCTATTTATTACTACAAGAGCTAGATTAAGCGTTAAGCCTATGTGAGGTTATAGCCTAAAAGGCCAGGCCAGGGAAGGAAGGAGTAGTAGTAATATAGAGGTTGATTGTTATTAAGAAGGCAAGTTAGCCCTTCTAGCTACTTATGCGCATAGCGCCCTTTTTAGGTTTTAGCTAACTAACATAGTTAAACCTCAGCAGAGGCCTAGTAATAGCATAGCGCTAGCTTAGCGCTATAATTCTGATCCCTTATAATTACCCCCCCCCCCGTTAGAGGGCTTAGTCTCTAAGTCTATTAATCTATAAAACCCCTACTTATATAGGGATTTAAACCCTCTATAGCGCCTATAATTAGTTATATCTAGGCCTTTAGGTCTTTTACCTAGTTACTATAGCTTCGCTAGAGGCCCCCTAGGCACTTAGTAGCTTTATAATTATCTTCCGCGCAGCTTTAGGTCTTATACCTATATACTAGCAGGCTAGCTTCTTCTATATAGCCTCAGGTCTTATACCTATATGCTATTAGCTTCGCTAGAGGCCCCCCTAGGCACTTAATAGTATGCAGGCTACTGGGGATAGTCTATTACCTTCTATATAGCTTTAGGTCTTTTACCTATATACTAGCAGCTTTGCTTACTATCCCCTAAGTACCTAGTAGCTATTTATCTTCTATAAATATAGCTAAAAAACGCTATCCTTCTTAATCTATATACCTCCTTTAGTAGGTATACTTATAATCTCACCTATTAGTAATATAATTAGTATTAAATATAATACCTATATAGCTTTAATACTTATATAGGGACCGCCTAAGCCTACTAAAGGCCTAGCAACCTACTAGTGGCTATAATACTAATTAGTAAGATAGCCCTTCTTATAAAACTCTTTATATTATAGATTAGCCTAGTAGTTAGCCTTATAATAGCCCAGCTTATTATACTTTAGATGGAGCTACTCAGGATATTAGGGCTATTATAATTAAAAGAAGCCCTCCTTAGGGCTAGCTTAGGGGTAGCTACTTATACTAGTAGCGCTAAGGGCTCTATAAGTCCTTTGTAGCTATACGGCTCTAGGTATATATCCTATAGCTACTGTATAGTAATAGCTATAATATATAGCTACTATATATTAAACTTCTAGCATTTAAAGCCCTATTAAAGCTAGAGTAAAAGCTAGAAGTAAAAGGTAAAGGCTTAGGCCTAAGATTCATTAAAGTCTAGGATCCTAAGGGCTTAGTAGATTACTAACTACATAGTAAAGAACTAGAGAAGCTATTAGCTGAGTTCTTACTAAAAGCTATTAGAGAAGCTATATAGCTAGTATTCCTATAGTCTAAGGTTAATATAGTTTTAGTAAATAAATATAGAGAAGTCAGCTTATATTAGATTAGTAAGGCTAGTATAGTAATAATACTACTATATTTATAGCCTAGTAGTTACTCTTATAAATATCTAATAGATCTTCTATAGCTTAGAGGCTCTAGGCTAGAAGGTATTACTATCTTTTATTACTATTTGCTAATTATAGATTTAGGCTAGCATACTATCTTTAGTAAGGGTTCTATAAGGGTATATTAGAGGGCGTTTATATTTATAAGCCTAGGTCTTAGAGACTAGCATAGGGTACATAGATAGGGCTTAAATAAGCACGTCGTTCTAGTTAGCTTAGCGCTAAATAGTTATAATAAGTTTAGTAATAAGGGCTATATGAGGGCTTATAGTTATTTTTATCCCTAACCCTAGAGGGGTCTTAGAAGTAAAACCTTTACTTAACTTATTAGGTATAGAGGTGCTAGTAACACCTTAGCAGCCTGATCTTATATTACCACTTATTCTAGAGCTAGCTACTTATTAATTAGGTAGAACTTACCTAATTATAAGGTTATAGCCTAAAATGGTAGGCTATGGAAGGAAGGAGTAGTAGTAATATAGGGGTTAATTATTATCAAAAAGGCAAGTTAGCCCTTCTAGCTACTTAAGCGCGCAGCGCCCCTTTTTAGGGCTCAGCTACCTAATGCAGTTAAACCTTAGCGAAGGCCTGGCGACGGCTCGGCGCCAGCTCGGCGCTGTAATCCTAATCCCTTACAGCCGACGAGATTATAGCTAGGAAGTATTATTAGTATAAGATTTTCTATATCCTTATAGCTATAGAGAAGGGTTAAGCCCTTCTCTTAAGTCTCTATAAGTAATTAGTAAGCCCTACTAGTCTTAAATAGGGTATTAGGTAGTATAAAAACCAGTTAGCTACTACAGGTCTTAAGGAGAGTACTACTACCTATATTTAGGCCTAGGCCTACCTTTAGATATTACTAGATATAAGTTTTACCCTATAGTTAGCTTTACCTTTACCTTTATTATTAATATATACTTATAAGTAGCTTCCTAAAGTAAGCATTAGGACCTAATAGATAACGTTATAAAGTAGATTAATAGCACCCTTCCTTCCTACTTATATAATAAGACTTATATCTTTATATAAGCTAAGTTTATTAATATACTTACTAATATTCTAGTGATATAGCTCTTAGAGAATAATACCTATATAGCATTACTTCTTTCTTAGGGTCCTTTAAAGATCTAAAGTGCTTATATACTTTAAGAAGCCTATTACTATACCCCTATGCCTATCTTTAAGATAGTAGTAATCCCGCGCCTTAGCCTAATTCTTATAAGTAGGTTAATAAGGGTTTAGTAGTAGTTTATTAATATCTAGTAGTAATAAAGATATATTATTAAGCGCGGAGGAAAGCGATAAGAGTAACTTTAATAGGCTTAGTAATAATCCCTAGCATAGTAATAGTAGTACTATAGGTAGCGATAGCTTAAGTAATAAAAGTAGTACTAGTGGTAATAGTAATAACGATAGTAATAACGATGGTAGTAATAATACTAGGAGGAGCGAAACTTTAGCGACTATATAGCGGGTTTCTATAACGGTATATAGTTAGATACCTATAGGTTTTTATATTACTTTTATAGGGGGTCTAGAAGTCTTCTCTAGCGTTTTTACTATCTTATAGTTATTTAACTTTCCTATTACTTTATACTACTTATTATCCTATTTATAATATAACTTATACTATTACTTTTTAAATATAGTAAGGACTTATAAAGTATTCGCTAAGTATTCTTTAGGCTCCTAAATGTTATACTCTACTAGCTAGCCTTTCTACTTAACTAAATGTAAGGGGCCCTTTAGTATTTCCCTTTATAATATAATATCCTTAACTTCTTATTCCTTAGGGTCTTCTTTAAGGACTAGAAGCTACCCCTTAGCGAGCTTTTAGCTATATTATAGTTTAAGTAAGGTAATAAAGAAGATATTATATACCTTATTATACTTCTCTAGAAGTTATACTCCATAGGTATTAGAGCTTATAACCTCTATAACTAATATGGGAATAAATTATAGGTTTAGCTTTCTCTGACCCTTTATAAAATAGAAGTTTTTATAGAGAGTTTAATAATATCTCTAAAGCTATAGGATTTGGCCCTTCTTTTAGTATTAATATTTTTTACTTAAACCTTAGTTATATACTACTAGTTCTTAGCTACCCTCTAGTAAACCTCTATTAGCTTCTTAAGCCTTTTTTTAACCCCTTAGGCTCTAATTTCTATATTTAATAAGTAGAGGTTAATTATCCTAGAGTAATACCCTATTAATACTTTAAATAGAGATATACTAATTATAATATACTTACTATTACTATATAAGAACTTAGCTTTAACTAGTTATATCACTTATTAGTCCTATAAGCCTTTATTAAACCTTATAAGGTATATAGTTAGTATTAAGTATATTCTCTCTATTTAGCTATCTATCTATAGATACTAAGCTATAGAAAGTTCGCCTTCTATATCCTAGGCCTTAGTCTAGTCTCACTAGAACTAGCTAGTAATTAGTTTATCCTAGTTACTAATAATAGCTTTAAGTATATTATAGTAGTAGTATTTAATGTCTTATTATAAGATTCTTATTAAGCCTATAGTATCTAGTCGCTTAGTAGTTACTAGGAACTAGGGTACCTTAGGTTTTTAGTATATAATTACTAAAATTACGTTATATATAACTCTATTATCCTAGCGACTTTCTAGTAAGCTAGTAAGGAAGTTTAGGGAGATCTACTAAAAAGGGTATATTAGTAGTTCTAATATTTATAGTAGCTTATATAGTTTGTAAAATAGTATATATACCCCTTAGTAGTATAGGTACTTAGCGATATATTACTATATATCCCCTATTCAGTATAGCTAATAAAACCTCTATAGAATAAGTTCTATTATCTTATTTACCCCTATATACCCCAATCTAGGCGTATTATAGTAGCTTTTTAGAATTTTATAGTAGAGGGATCTCTCTTCCAGGATAATAAGTCTTCTTCTAAACTAAAGGATATTATTCTTATTAAGTCTATATTCTTAGTATTCCCTAGCGTCTTAGCGAACCTTAGCTATAATATCTCTATAGAAGTATTTTTTAGCCTATAGTCTACTAACTATCTATTTAAGATCTATACCTAGCTAAAGTATATATACTATTTTATTCTAAATAACCTCCCTTATTATAGTATATAGGATATATTATTCCGGTATAGTAACCTTAGCTCCCCCTAAGTCCTCTACAATATCGCTATTCTCTTATAGAGGATTTAGTATAGTACGTATCTATATTTTAGAGCAGGTAATAACGCTAATATACGTAGTATTATATAGTAATATATTAATCCCCTTTATAGGGTAGTATTAAATTAAGAGTAAGGATCCCTTAACCTTAGAGCTAGCCCTCTAGTAAGGTTCTTATATACTTCGCTAGATAGCCTAGATATAAGTCTTTATAGATGCTCTCTCTCCTTTAAGCTTAGCAGTATATTAGCTATTAGTTACTAAAAGCTAGCTAATAAGCCTAAGCTTTTTATTAAGGGTAGGGAGTATATTATCTACCTTAGCATCTTCTACTATATAGTTAGAGCGTTATAATAGTCTATTTGCTAAGTTAGTCGCCCCTAATCTATATTAGATGTCAAAGTTAAAGCCTAAAAGGCGATATACCTATCGCGCGAGCCTTCTATAAATATCCCGCGCGGGCGTAGCAAGTTCTCCCTTTAGTATAATATAATCTAAAAGTACTAGGAATTTCTCAGGGAGTCTTTATAAGTATTACACCTAGTAATCTAGGCTCTTTATAATAATAAGAAGTTCTTATTACCCTATAGCTTGATACCTCTCTATATCTAATAATCTTCTTAACTAAAAGGCTATTAGGTATTAGACTATATTATACTTCTATAAAAGTATAGTAGATACTACCTAAGTAGATATATTAGGCTTAACTCTTATTTTCGGTATTAGGTTATATTATCTTAGTATTAGAGCTTTAGTAAATACTCTCTAAAGTATCTTAAATACTATTCATACTTCCCCTATCTCAATAAAGGCTTCTAACTTTATACTATTCTAGCTCCCTTTAAGCGCGCTACCTATAGGGGCTACAATATAGGAATACCCTATTATAAACTTATAATAGAAGTTATACAAGCTAAGGAATACTTAAATATCTCTAAAGAATTTTAATATTAGCTATTTTATAACTACTTAGATTTATTCTACGTTTATTTTAATATTATGTTAGGTAATAGAGAACGCTAGGAAGTCTACTTCTATTTAGTAAAAGGTATACCTCTTTAGTTTTATAAATAGCTTAGTAGCCCTTAAGTCGTATAAGGCTATATAGAGGTCCCTTATATATTATTCACTAGTATCTGAGTAGATTAGAGTATTATCTAGGTATATAATATAATATATATCTAATAATTTAGTAAGTATTTAGTAAATATATACCTAGAATATTACTAGGACATTAATAAGCCTAAATAGTATTATAATATACTTAAAATACCTATATTAGGTTCTAAATATAGTTTTCTATCCAATTTACCTTATTAATTATAATCTAGTAACAAACTTCGCTTAAATTAATCTTAGAGATAAACTTTACTCTAGTAAGCCTATCTAATAGCTTACTAATTAGTAGGAGAGGATATTAGTTCTTTATTATAACTTTAATTAATTGTCTATAGTCTATATATAGTTATAAGCTATTATCCTTCTTAAGTATAAATAGGACTAATACTCTAATAGAACTAATAGAGTAGTAAGTATAGCTAGCTACCTCTATTTTCTAAATATATTTACTAAGCGTTTATAGTTATTCTATTAATATCAGGTATATTGGCCTATATAGGGGCTCCTTATTAGGCTTTAGCTCTATATAATATATTACTCCTTTTAGCTTAGGGATTCTCTTTATATCCTCTTTATTAAAAATATTAATCAAGGCTTAAAGCTCTCTTAGGATCTCCTTTTCTTACCCCTTATCTAGCGAATCTTTACTTAAGGTATTAATATCTTTCTTATTAGGGGGTAGGGCGCTAGTAAGATATATAATATAAGCTCTTTAGCTATTTTTTATAATTTCCTAGATAACTACCTCTAGCTTAGTAAGTAAGATATATTTCTATAAATAGATATATATATAAGTATCTATATAGATACCTTCCTAGCCTATGTAGGTATTAAATAGGAGAATATCTCCCATCCATTTAGGGCGTAGGCTTATAATAAAGGCTTAGCAAATCTTCTATAAGTAGCTTTAGTTATCTATAAGGAGGATAATAAGCTAATAAACCTTAGTTATAGGTATAAACCCTCTTTAGAAGTCTACTAGCTCTAGGGCTATAATACTAATAGCTTCTTTTAATTAGAGCTTCTTAATTAGGTCTTCTTATATTATATTAATTATAGTATAGGCATCTATATCAACTTATAATTTAACTTTATTATATACTTAGAGTATAACCGCCTATTTCTTTAATAGTTAGCTTATTTAAACTAAGGTAATTCCTAATATAATACCCCTTAGAGTTATTTCTATACCTACTTATTTCCTAAGTCTTTAATATTAATTGTATAAGATATTATAATTATATTTATTCCGCTCTATCTTAGGTTTAGATTCTAATTGCTACCTATTAGCTATATATAGGTTTTAATATAGTTAGGTAAGATATACCTATACTTCTTATAGTTATAATATTAGGGCCCTTAGGACTTACGCGGCCTACTACTAGAGCTAGGTATTATTTAGAGGTTCGCTAGTTAGTCGCTCTAGGATAGGGTCTCTAGATGATATTCCCTTAGGTTAGCTAACTAAGGGGGTTATAAGCTGCTCTTATAAGGGCGGTCTAATAAACCTAAGTATAATGGCATATATCATATAGAGCAGCTAGTAGGCCTTCCTATATATCTCTATTCTATAATCTCCTATAGCCTCTATATATATAGGGCGCTAGTATATATATTAGTATAGTTGATATCTTATTTAAAAAGCTTATCTTTTAAGGACCTAATAAGGCCCTAAAAAGAAGGTATATACCTTTATATTACCTATATTTAGCTTACTAAGTGCTTAATTAATAACCTCCTAATAGGCTTAATATATAATAGGCTTCTTATTATCCTTTTAATAGTACATCTTAAGGTATTATAGTAATTATATTCTTAGAGTTTGGGTATAATATACTACCATCTTATAAAGATTCTCAAGTCTTTCTATATTAGGTTAAGTTTCTTCTCTATAGGGTCTATAAGTATTTACTAATAAGTCTATTATTCTATTTATAGGGTATACTCTATTATACGTAGCGCTTATTAGATATATTAGTTATTAGAGTAGCTAAGGTAATACTTTTAAGCTTCTTCTATTATAATAAGCTAATCTTCCCTTATTATATTAGTAGAGTTATTACTAAGGCGGGCTATATTTTAGTTTAGGGGTTTCTTATAAACCTTAGGCGAATATTTAGTAGGC
Source organism: Colletotrichum sansevieriae (assembly GCA_026260285.1). Lineage (NCBI taxonomy): Eukaryota > Fungi > Ascomycota > Sordariomycetes > Glomerellales > Glomerellaceae > Colletotrichum > Colletotrichum sansevieriae. The sequence goes on along the minus strand of JAOQIF010000081.1, from coordinate 113,780 downwards.
TCTTAGTTACTTAATATAGTAGTAATTAGCTCTTACCAATTAGCTATTATAGTTAGTACCTACTATATTAGCGCTTAGCCAGTCGCTTTATATAGCCCTCTAGCTTAGGCTAGCTTATTGGCTATAGCTATAGATATCTAGCCCTATAGCTCGTCCTATCTATAGAGAGGGGTCTTAGAATCCCTATTCTCTTATATACGCTTATTATCTATGTAATAAGCGCTTAGTATAGGTAGTCTATCTTCTTTAGGGCCCCTAGCCTTACTTAAAGCATAGCTTCTTATTTCTCCTTATTAGCTTATATTATCCTCTAATTATTTATTAAGATTATCTTCTCTATATAGGCCTATACAAGCTATTTTACTCTATACGTAGTAAGTATAAAGTATAAGTTCTTTAGCCTAATTAGTAGGCGCTATTTAGGTATATAATACTATTATTATTATTAACCTTCCTAAAGTAGGGTAGAAATAAAAGAATTATAAAGGTATTAGGGGCTATAAGCTATAGTTAGGTTAAACTAATAGCAGAAGTACCTAAAAGGTAGGTATAATCTTATTATGCTACTTTTATTTACTTCTCTTAAGATCCTCTTTTTTAACCTTTAGCGAGTTCTCACTAAGTTCTCGCTATAGAGGGTTCTATATCCTAGGCCTATAGGCCTCTCTATCCCTTCAGCCTCTATTACCCGAGCTATTCCTAGGCTTCCCCGTTCTATATACCTAATTCCCTTTATTAACTCACTAGCTAAGTGTTAAATCCGCTCTATTACTTAGTTATTAGTGATATATTAATAAATTTCTTCTAATTAGTACTTATTTAGTAGGTAGATAGGTCTATATAAAGATTTCTTCCTCTTAATTAAGTTAATAATATATTCTATACCCTCTAGGGCAGGGTATTCCTTTTATAATTACTTATTAAATATTACTTATTCACTAGGTAGCTCTAGTAATAACTCTATATTACCCTCTAGGGCGTCCCTTTTACTAAGAGCCCCTACTAGTAGCTTATAGGGGGCGATATTCCCTAATATATATATATAATATAAGACCTCTAGCTAAATTTAATAACCTCTCGTATAAATACTAATAGCTTAGTAATATTAAAGCGCTTATACCTCTAGGTATTTATCTAGATATTAATTTTAATATTCTCTCTTCCTATAGAGTACTATAATAAGAGGAGTTTCCTTACTCCTTTAGAGTGAAGAGCTTTAGTAAAGAGTCGCTATATCTTCCTTAGTTCTCCCCTTAAGTAAGTAAAAAAGAATATTAACTAATATATATTCTAACTTATTATAAATAATTTATTAAACACTATTAATATATGGGTATAAGCTACTATAGGTTATAATTATAGGGATTTAACTAGTTAACTACTAATTATATTAACTTAAGAATAGGAATCTATATCTATTACTACTTCTTATTTGGTAATGTTCTAGAGAACAATTACTTATCCTTTTATAATATCTCCCTTTAGGAAAGTATTTAGTTTTAATATAAGTATAGAGGTTATTAATATAGTTCTCTAGCCTACTCGTTTTCTAATAAGTTAAGTTCCTTAACTTCCTTTATAAATTAGATTATATTAACTCTTACCTTCTAAATAACTATTTGGTATCCTATTAGTATTTTATTTATATTTTATCTCATTTCTTTATCTAAGTAATCTACTCTCTTATACCCCTTCTACTTATAGCTAAGGTCTACTAAGGGGTTAGATACTATAGGTTATATATTAAAGCTCAATATAAGCTAGCTCTAATTAAGTCCCTATATCTCGCTACTAACTAATTAGTAAGTTATTACGCTCTAGAAACCTTATATTACCTTATAGCTACAGCCCTACTAGCCTACCTTCTAATTTATTCTCGCTATAGGGGTCCCCCTTAATATATACTCTTCCCCTGTATACTATTTCCTATTTTTACTCTATAGAGGTTTACTACCCTATTAGTAATATATCTCCTATAAGTATTCTAATTCTATAGCTATATCTTTTAGCCTCTATATCTTAACTTTCTAATTTTTAAGTTCCCTATATAGAAACAGAGCTAGCTAGAAGTATAGTATATAGGCCTTAGCTTTATTATCTTCTATATTTGCTATACCCAAGTTCTAATATATTACCAACTTTTTAATAAAAAAACTATATTAATAACTATATTTCTTTCCTTATTATATTTAGCCTTTTATAATACCGCTACTCTTAAAGCTTATAGTTAATATATTATTAGTGATTAAATACTATAAAATTAGCTTATATTAGGTCTCCTTCTGACCTAGCCCTATAGTATTACTACTAGGTCTATAGGGATAGACTTATCTTTATAAGCGCCTATTAGATCTACTACTCTAGTATACTACTAGTATATAGTTAGTATTTATCTTTAACTACTTGGATCTAGTTATTAACTTAGTTTATAGTAAGGTTCTTACCTATAGTATAATAATTATTTATAGGAGGTTTCTTATATTCTCTCTATAGGTATTTTATTGCTAAGTAGTTAATAAGCTCCTATAGTAAGGTAGTAGTTTATTCCTTATATTATTACTACTATAGATATATTTACTCTACAAAGCTCTTCTATTATCTCTATAATAGCTCTATAGCTTAAGTAAGGACGCTATAGATACTAGCCTCTTAGGGGGTCTTAGGTAGGGTACCCTATTAGCTACTACTCGCTATCTATTTATTAAGCAGGGGTTAATTTACTTAATCTAGTACTATGTAGGACCTAGCTTAACCCCTCGAGATTATTTCTCCCGCTGTATTATTACTAAGGTTATCTATTGCCCTAGCGTAGTATATATATTATATTCCTTATATCTTAGGGCTTAATAAGCAACTAGTATTATATTAGCTGAGACCCTATTAGTTATATTCTATATACCTACCCTAGAGTTCGTTATAATTAAACTCTATTACTAACTCGTTAGTATATTATTACTCGTTCGCTTTAGATATCCTAACTAGCGCTAGTTTCTTAAATTAAGGTAGAGGTAATAGAATTATAAGAGTATAATTAGAGGCTTGAACTAGGAAAAGCTAGAATACTAAAATATAATAAATATAAGTACCTATTATTATATTAAACTATTACTTAACCTTCTAAATCTATAGCTTATAGAGTTTTCCTAAAGGTATATATATTTACTACTAACTTACTAACGTTTTATTAATACTATAGCTTTATACTTTATTCCTACTATTGTTCCTTATATATAAGTCCTTTAGATATTAACCTATAATATAACTATCAACCTATACTTAAGAAGAATACTTATAGATATACTATTATATTTTAAATAACCTAGTTCTTTATATATATATAATTATGACTCTAAGGATTATATTTAATAGAGAGTTAACTAATAGGATTAAATTTAGTAGAATCAGTAGAATATACTTAAAGGAGTATATTACTATAATTCCTTATACGTATTATAATAGGGCGGGTAGTTTGAGCTATATTAGGAATTAAAGTAAGATAAGGAGTATAATAAGGACGAAGAAGTAATAAAGCTATTATTAAGATATAACTTATAATAAAATATAATTAAACCTAGAGGGCTTTCTTAATAATAGGATCGCCTACCTAGAAGATATTACTATTATTATAATATTATAAAGATTCTTAAGGGGATAATTAGAATAAAATAAGTAGGACTTAGTAGCATAATTTCTAAAGATCTCCCTTAGTATATAAACCGATTATAAGAGGACTATAGAGTAGAGTATAGAGGACAGGAGTATAATAGACTTTAGTATTATTATTCTTAGTACTTTAATAACCTTATATCTCATTCTTTGGCATTTTCTTAGCGAATTCTACCCGATTTATATAATCTCTTTTAATTAGATTTTTATATTACCTTATATATCTTTCTAATCTACTTTTAATATTCTTACTTATTTATAGGTAGAGTTATATTATTTATTGTTCTTTCTAGTGATTATTAGATCTAGCCCTTCTCAATAGAAGGTTTCTTATATTCCCTCTATAGGTATCTTATTATTAACTAGTTAATAAGCTCCCATAGTAGGGTAATAACTTATTACTTATATTACTACTATTATAAATATATCTACTCTATAAGGCTCTCCTATTATCTCTATAGTAGCCCTATAGCTTAAGTGAGGATACTAGAGATATTAGCTTCTTAAGTAGTTTTAAGTAGAGTACTCTATTAGCTACTACTCGCTATTTTCTTTTAAGGAAGAGTTTATTTATTTAGTTTAGTACTACCTAGGACCTAACCTAACCCCTCGGGATTATTTCTCTTATTATTATTACTAGGATTATTTATCTCTCTAGCGTAGTGTTTATATTATATTCTTTATATCCTAGGGCTTAATATATAACTAATATTATATTAGCTAAAATCTTATTAGTTATACTCTATATATCTAGGCTAGAGTTTATTATAATTAAACTCTATTACTAACTCGTCATTGTATTATTATTAGTTCGCTTTAGATATTTTTACTAGCGCTAGTTTCTTAAATTAAGGTAGAAGTAATAGAGTTATAAGAGTATAGGTATTAGCCTTAACTAGAAAAGGCCAAAATATTAAGCTATAAGTACTTATTACTATATTCAACTATTACTTAACCCTCTAAGTCTATAGCTTATAGACCTTTCCTAAGGCTATATTTATATAATATTAATTTGCTAATGCCTTGCTAATAGTATAGCTCTATACTTTACACCTGCTGTTATTCCTTATAATAGAGTAGAGCGTAGAAGAGGGGAGTATAAGAGACATTAGTATTATTATTCTCTATATTTTAATAATCCTATACCTCGTTTCTTTTAGTAAACCCTTAGCGATTTTATACCTAACTTATATAATCACTTTTTAATTAAATCTATAAATTACGTTATTATCTTTTAACCTTATCTTTAATATTCTTATCTATCTATAAGTAGAGTTATATTATTTATTGTTCTTTCTACCCCTTATAAGGTCTAGCGTATCCTAATAATACCTAGAGGTAGATTCTATTACTCTTTTTAATAGCCTTTATAAGCTTCTTAGAGAGCAGGGTATCTTTACTATATCTATAGATCCCTACTACTAATACATATATGTAATTAACCTAGGTTAAATATGATAATAAGCTTAGAGATTCTATAAGTAATAAATAATAATAATATGATAAATAGTAAAAGTATTTAGAAGAGAGAAAGATATTTATAAACTTACTTTAATTCTAGGGAGTAATAATAACTATATATTTCTATAGAATTAAGATAGGAATAACATAGAATTATAGACCTTAAAATCCTCTCTTTTATATACTATTAGTAGGTTCTAATAAGTATACCCTTTTTCCTTCTCCCTTATATATTATTATAACTAGTATTATTTAATTAGTAAGTTATAGCTCAAGTAGCTAAGATAGCTGAATATAAGACTAATATAGCGATGAGTAGTTTTATTAAGCCCATAAATACAGCGAGATTAATTAGATTAATATAAGGAGATTAATAAACTCCTTACTATTATAGTCTTCAGTACTAAAAGTAGTAGATACTAATATTTAAGAGATTTTAATATAATAAAACTATTAAGTCTTCTAAAATAAAAGTATTATTAAAGAGACCCTTTCATCTTAAGTAATAAGACTTAAAGTAGATCTATAAGAGCCTAAAGTAATATAATTAAAGTTATAGGACCTTTTTATATTTATTTAATTTATTTAACTTATATTACATTATTTTCTATTACTTAAAAAGGTTATAATTCCTTACGCTATCTTTCTATTTAAAAGATATTATAATAATAACTTTGTTCTACTACTTAAAAGATTTTATTACTTTAAGTATATAATATTAACTTTAATATTTAAAGACTTATAAATATAATATATCTTTTTCTTTATTAAGTAATTTAGATATTAGATCTTCTTCTAATAAGGGGAAGTAGCTTGAAGAGAGACTTATATGAGCTGAAGTTCTAGCACGCCTGCCGAGCGCAGGCGATCAATAGCCTCCCCGTTAGTAACTACAATAGCACCCGTTTTCTTCGCTATTCGATCCGCATATAGTAGTCTATATCTAACGATCAGTCGGTTATTAAGTTCGTAGTTACGCTGCAGCCCCTTTGCAAAAAGACTATAATAAATTCACCTAATTTGCAGGCATAATTCGGGAAATTCTATGCGGGCATTTTGGCTTATGCCCTCTACTAGTTGAGGAAAATAACATAGGAATCCTATACGTTCCTGCTCGGATCAGTCGGTTATATTTGGATTCAAACGGCGAAGTCAAAAACGTACTAGTCAAAGTAAGTACAAGATATAAATATATAGTTTGCCAAGCGGCGTCAGATCAAGCAAGATCGTTGAAGAGGTCCTTTGTGTCGTGAACAAGATGAACTTCGGACTTCCTAGCTCTGCGCTTGCTCAAGTCGAAATTAGGTAAAATGTGCCGTTGTGAAAGCGAAGCGTGTTGCCCAACATGCCCCCGCCGTTATCTTGGGTACCACTTCATATTACTACGTACTGAAAATCTATTGACGGCATTACTGACCAGTCTCCAGCTGACAAATTCGCTGCTTGCGTATACAGGACTAGAAGGGATTGCCATGAAGGTAGAAGTTATACAGCACAGCGTTTTGTGCCATTCCGTATCGAACGCAGCTAGAATCCAAATCCCATCCCGATAGCACCGAATTGAGATACGATGTATTTGAAGAGAAGCCAGTGATTTCTATTAGCATCAAATCCAAAGAAAAACCATAACCAATGCGAATTTCAGCCGAGTTCTCTCCGGACCCGGGGTTGCTTTGTGTTCCAGGCTTGGGAAAGTACATCAAAGCCGGGTCCTTTACCCAGCTTCGGCGATGAGTAGCCACTACATGTGACTCAGCTTCGTTTACGTTGCATCGTGGAAACTCTCTTCGACGTGAAGATTAGAATGAACCTACCGACCCGAAGAGGACGGGGCTGAAGCGAGCCGAATTAGGGTCGAGATGATTCGCGTAAAAGTAAGATTATCTCGTAGAAGGCTTGGTGGTACAAGAGAGACCGTCAGGCATTCAACGACGGTTCTTACTACATATGGATTCTCTAAACTTTTAACAAGAGATAATTCATCACAAATAGCTCGCGTCAACCCACCATTCCTTCTCAAATCCGTCACCCAGCAGAGTCGTCGCGCTGATGGGCTCGTCGAGCATCGAGCTGAACTTGGCCCTGGGACCAGCAGCTCCGGGTCCCGTGTTGTTGAATTCTTTGTAGAAAACATGGGCGGTAGTCTGCTGACTGTCCCATATCGACCATCCTGCCGGCGCGACAACATCGCCGAGCTCGCTGTTCTGGAAGACGACTCGTGAAAACGGCTTCCACGGGCGGCCCAGGAAGTTTGATCCGGCTCCACTGATACCGTTGACTTTGGCTTTGTTGAAAACGTAGAAGGAGGGGTTGTTGGCCGCGTCACGGCCGTTGGCAGTGATGGAGCCCTTGCCGACCGTCTCAATGTCGCAGGTATCGAACAACACAGTAGCTCTGAGGCCGAAGACGAAGTCGACGGCGCCGCTGAGCAAGGACTTGGCATAGATTTGACGACCCACGTTGGCGTAGATGGTGTCCTGGTAGCCGGTCAACTTGCAGCCGTAGACGCCCAGGTTGGTCTTCTGCGCGCTGACGGCAAGGGCTTGGCCGTTTTCGGGAGCTTGGCCGAAGGTGTTGGCGATGTTGAGGTTGTAGATTTTGATGTTTTCCGACCAGATGCGCAGGGTGGCTGTCTTGTCGTCATTGGTGAGAGCAGCATTCTGGCGAGAGAGGTTGTTGGTCAGAGTAGCCTGGTTGGCGTGGTATGAGCGAGTGTCGCAGGTGTAGCCCTGAATGGTGATGGGGCCCGCGTGCTTCGGGATGTAGACCTGTTCCTTGTAGGTGCCGGGAAACACGAAGACTGTCTGCTCTTCTGTCGTCTGCTTCAGAGCCGCAATGGCCCGGTTGAAAGAGGTGAAGCTCTCGGGTTCCTTTCCTGAAGCGTCGACAACCACGGCGTTCCTGGGAGGGCGAACCTTTGCAAACTGGCCGCCACATTCGCGAGCATCGGCTCCGTCGACGCTGAGTCCAACTTCAAAAGGGACGGCAGCTGCTAGAGCAGCGAAAGCTAGACATTGCACCAGTGCAACCATTTTGAACGAGTGCGAGGGAATCCTCCTGAACGAGTGTGAAGGACAGCTTGATGATGGTGAGCACTTCAGCATCAGATAAACCCTTGCGTGACGCCGGCCGGGTATTTATTAATAATGCCGCACTTCTATCTCGTCCGTCTCGCCGATGCGGTCCTGTTTTTTTCTCTCCCCTAACGTACCCGCGAGGCCTGGTTCATCTGAATGTTATGGTAGCATTCAATTACAGACCCCGGGCCCACGGCATCTGAGCAGCAGGGACAGGGTTCCAACTACAGAGTGCAGAAACTAGTATAGCAAACGGAGTAGTAGAGCGTCCACACTGTTACGACCGCAAGCGGCGCCGTATTGCAGTAGGCGGGCTGCGCGCGGCGTAATATTGGGCTGTATACGGGTTAGAGGCGTAATATATAGCGCGAGGGCTTAATAATATATAGAAGTATTTAATAGGAGCGTGGGGCTTACTATAAGATAGAGAGGTAATAAAGCCTTAAGACTAAGCGATTATAGATCTTTAGTATAAAATTATAGAGCTATAGTTAGCTTAATAGAAGAAGCTTAAAAGGTATAAGTCTCTCTAGGTATAGCTATAAGAAGTATATAAAATAACCCTAATACTACTTATAATTAGTAATAATAATAGAGATACTTTATCTCTAATAATACTACTACTAATAAGTACTCTAATAGGCCTAATTTACTTATATCTTAGAACATAAGAGGAACTAAGCTAGCTAAATATTATAATAATAAATACCCTACTACTAACTAAGGTACTTATTACTATATTTAAGATAAGTATAAACTACTTTAAGGACTTTTAAATATAACTCCTAAAGGATTATTACTTAAAGGGATCTATAAATTGAATTATATAGTTTATATAAGTATAAATAGTACTTATAGTATATAGAGCTACTCTGAGAGATAACGTAACCTATATATAGGACCTCTATATAGTAGTAGAGATATATAATCACCTTATAGAAAAACTACTATTACTTATAATATATATTTAAAGTAGCTCTAAGATATAGGAGACCCTTTTATTGATATACACTAGTACTAGTATTATATTCTAAGGTTAATTATAAGACTAGATATATATACTAAAGCTTATAAAGGGCAATCTAATAGTATATATATTAAGGTTTAATAAATTATAATATAGAAATTAATAAGTAGGTAGCGCTATATCTACTAAAAATAGTATTTAAGTATTTATTTAAGGAGTAGACAATTAGTATTATAATTGATATAGTTAATACGCAAGCTATCTAGATAACCGAGTTACCTACCTAACTATAACTATAGGATATTTCTAACTAATATATAACACCTAGGAAATTAATTAAATTTAGACCACTTAGAAAACTCTTTATTAGATATTTCTTTAATAAATTAATATATCTATATATTATAACTAGTATTTCTATAGATATTATATTACTATTAGCTAATCCTAATCCTTAGTTAGTAATTATTATTCTAATATGTTTCCATCTTAATTCAAGTTATTACCTCTCTCTATAACTAAATATCCTCTACTTTAGTTATAATAAGACTCCCTCCTTATCTAAGCTAGGTCTTTTTAGCCCTCTAGGTTTAATTAAGGAAGTTATTCTCCTCTTAAAGAATTTTATTCATAAACCTTAATAAGGTAATTTAATATATAAATCCCTATGGTCCTTTTAATAAATACTCTGTAGCTTTAATAATTAAGGTTAGGGAGCTATTCTAATAATAAGAGATCCTTCTTTTAATAAGTTTAGACTAAGAAAACGCTTTAGTTAAGTTATTTAATGTCTAGGAAGTCTAGGCTAGGGGTATTATTAATAAGACCCCTATAGGTATTAGAGTATATAACTTTATATTAAGCTTAGATAGTATACTTTCTATACTTAAAGGTATAAGCCTAGCCCCTCTAAATCCTCCCTAGATATTTATTTCTATAATCACTTATATATATACTCTATAAAATACAGAGAAGTCCTCCTTTATAGTATAAGTAATACCCTATTATATCTTTTCCTTAATTACTTAGCAATAAGCCTTCTTTAGTAGCTTAAAATACTTAATATCTAAGGGCTAAAGTAAATAAGACGAATAAGCTAGTATATAGAGTATAATAATATTATTTTCTCTATAATATATCTTAAAGTTAATAATATAATAACTTTTATACTTATTAATAATAAAGAGGTAATAACTCCTACTTATATATAGTTTTATATACTAGTTAAAGTACTAGAACTAATCTAGGCCTCTTTTATCTATTATCTATCTATTTTTAGATATTATAATAATCTAGTTACATAGGAGATTAACTTTAGTATACTAAGTGGAGAGGTAATAGTAGCTTGCGATAATAATATATAGCGGGATACTATAGCCTAAAAGGCTAATAGCCTAAATAATTATAACTTATTTATACTTACTAGGCTTTATTATTTTTATATTTAAACGCCCTTTTATACTTATAATAACTATTCTAGTTATAATCTAGCTTATTATAAAGCTAGTCTTATTAAAGTTATCAATATTAGACTTTATAATACTATATTTCATAATTATATTTGCTGTAAGGCGAAACTATATATTTATAATATCTAGATCTTTATATTAAGCCCTCCTATAGTTATACTTATTAAAAAAGCATATCTAGAACTATAGCTATTACTTAATAAAGTTCAAAGCCTAGCGCTTCCTAACCAGTAGCCCGTTATAGTTAGTACGTAGTTAATTAGCTATATCTTCTATACTATTAATATAGGGAGGAAATAATTAGGAATCTAGATGGAGAATATACTTGACTAGCTTTTCTTTTTAAGTATAATTAAATTTTATAAATTAGGTATTATATTGCATTATAATAAGATTCCCTTGACCTATATACTAAGGGTTAAGCGAGGGATAGAGTAGATCTTTATAGCAGCTTAGATATTAAGATTAGGGGTTTTCTAGATAGCTTAAAGGGCTGGATTTAATTAAGTATCGTTCTTTTATAATATTATTATTGCATTATAGTATTATATAAGTTAAGAGGTATAATATAGATTAAATGCAGTTAGGTAGCTAGCTCGCTTGTCCAGCTAGCTCGCTTATTAACTACGTTACCCTAATTATAGCCCTAAAGAGAAGAGTTTATTAATACTATTAAATAGTAATAATAAGATAAATTTACCTAAAAAGAAGTTTATAAAAGAGGTTGAGAAAGTATTAAAGTAAGTTTACTATACCTTTATAGACTTAAGCGACTTTGAGGTAGGTTAGAATAACCTTATAATATACCTAATATAAAAAGAGGAGTCTATAGAGACTAAATATAAAAGGACTATTCTAAAGATAATGATGTATAATAATAGCGCTTGGCTATAGGAGATAGACATAAATATATATATAATTATTAATATACTATAATATAGGAGTAATAACTATATACTATTAATAATCTATATATAACTTATAGGAGGAGGTAATATCTAACTTAAGTATATAAGTATAATTACTCTATACTTTAATAATAGGGAATTAATATAGCTATAAGATATCTTACATATACTAAGCTTCCTAATTAATATATTTAATTGTAGGAAACTATACTTTAGTAGAGGTTACCTTAATAAAAGCTAACTAGTAGGCGTTTATAGGTAGGTACTTATAATACTTAATATTTAGTAATTAGGCTTTAACCTTAATGTTACTTATAAATAAGATATAAGCGTGCGGGCTATATATACTATATAGTAGAGGACTAAATCAGAGCTTTAGTACTATAAGCTACAGTACCTAAGCTTTAGAGAAATAAAGAAACCTATTAAGATAATAAAGAGTTATATAATTACCCCTAAGTTAGTAGTCCTATAACTATACTAGGGAGCGCTAGCTATAGCTAGCTCTAAGGACAGACCTTGTATTAATAAAATTTTACTATATATATAATAGGTCTAATTAGTGATACTCTGTATTCTATTCTCTATATTTTAATATTCTAAGACTAATTATAGCTTTAATATATATATAACGGCCTATTGTCTACTTAAAGATATGGGTCTTTTATTAAGCTTTATAATATAATTAAATACTAGATAGTAGATATTATATAAGGAAATAAGATAAAAAAGAAAGGTCTATGGAGAAGAAATAGCTGGAAAAAGCGGAATAAGCTATACGTACTTATAGAATTCTTTAATATATATTACTAAATAAAAATATAACGGGGTATAGAGGCGGAAAATAATTTAATGAAAGTAATAAAACCTAAAGTAGATAAAAGACTAAATATAATTATAGTATTAAGGAAAATAGATATTAGAAGTAATAGCTAATATGAAACGATTTTCCATTACGTTAATAAGCTATATTAAGGTTAAATAAAGTAATGTAATTTAGGACTTATTTTAAATAAGATTAAGTAGGCTATTTAGTAACTACTAGGTATACTTTATATTCTTATTTTCTGTATGTCTTATAGTCTTGTTCAAGCTATATTTACCAAAAGAGATACTAATAAATAAGTAGTAAATGTTTCCTGTATATATAGAGATCAAGCTCTTTATTTTATATAGAGGTTAGGGTCTCTCTTTCATTTAGAGATTAAGTTATCTAATTAGGGTCTTAATAGTAAATATCGGGAAATAGGCTATAAATTAAACTGAAAAGTATCTAGTTACTTGTATAATACTCTAGTTATTAGTAGTTTTAAGTTAGTTCTGAATAGTAAGAGCCTTATAAATACTCAGGCTCTTCTAGTGGAATATTAAGTATAATATCTAGTATTTAATATAAATAAATAATATAATAGTCTCCTTATATAGTAGTCTCCTCCTAATATATACTCTTTTATAGACTTCCTACTCTTATTAGAGCCATATATATTAGTAGAAATAATACGAAATAGGAGGTAAATATATTATAAGCTATACTAATAAGTAATATATCATTTTTATAGCTTATATACTACTTAAATCTATACGTACTTTACAAAGAAGATAAGTAAAGAGGCTTTATAAAACTTAAAAATAATCCTTAATAATAAGAGCTTTATATTATATTTTAAAATTTTATTTACTAAGCCTAGTTATAGCTAACTCTATTTAACTTTAATAAAAGTATAAATACATAAGTATATTATAGCGCTAGGCTAGACCTACCTAAATTTCAAGTTACGTAAGTACTAAGTCACGTGATCTCTAGGCAAGTCTTTAGCCTTCTTAGCTATACTAGCCTATAGCTAGACTTTTCCCCTCTTTAATATAGAATCTACTTAATATAGCGTAATTAAAGTATATTAACCTTTACCTATTCGCTATTTAAAATACTAGTCTATATTTACTTATTGATTCTCCAGAGATAGAAGTATAATATTTTAATTAACTATTATATCTACCTTATTAATTAATTAAGGTAAGTATAGTACCTAACTAAGCTATATACTAACTAATCTACACTAGAATTAATTAATATACCTCCTCTACTTTATATTAATATATTAAATGAGTCTTAACTGCTAGCTTTAATTATAAGACTATAACTATACTTATACTTAATATTAGAAAGCTCTTAGAGCCTTATATTAAAGCCCTCTAATACTACTATATTATACTACCTAACTATTATACTCTACTATATAAGGACTTAAAGGGTTTTAGCCTAAATAAGCCTATATAAGAGTAGCCTATTAAAGTCCTCTTTACGGACCTTAATATAAATAGATATAAGATTCTAGCCTAGAGTATTACCCTTAAATTATAAAAGTTCTCTAACCTCCTCCTTATTAATTATAATTACTTAAGTAAAACCTAGAAAGTTATTTTTACTCTTGTAAGAACAGGTATCCAGGTAGCGAAGAGAACTAAAAAGCAGCCTAAATAATAGATATTAGGCTAGGTTAAGTTATGGTAGAAGCTGATAAATTTAAGCATAAGGAAGCATATTAAGGGAGTTTCATTAGAATAAATTGATTAATGAATCCTTGGTATTATTGATATTATTTCTAAGTTATAAATCGTTCCCTTAGTAACTAAGGGAAAGATATTCTAAAATATAGCTATTAAACGGCTAATTATTAAGCTTATTAAGCAGGATTATGCTTGGATTACTAAGTGGTCCGTGCACTATTTTTTGTATATTTATAGCTATAAGTATAAGAATTATAAATATATATATATATATATATATAAGATTATTGATATTATGAGTATTTATATAGATTTTTAAAGTATTTATTTCTAGAAGGAAATATTATTATGATTACTATTTTATGTTTTATAGTTATTAGTATATTATTCAAGATATATTCTATAGATATATAACCATATATACTATAGTTATTTATTAAAGGTTACTCAAAGTTTATAAGGTTATAATAGAAATTATTAAGATATACATACGGTATTCTTATACCCCCCCCCCGGTAAGGTATATATCTATATATATATATATAGCTTATTATTTATATTCTATTATCACACTGTTTATATATTATATACTCTAATATTAAAACTCTTAAAGCCCTATAGGAAAAAATAAGAGGAAACCCTTGGAGTATTCATAATAAGCGCTAGTAGACAAACCTAAAAACCTAACTCTCATAGGTATAAAAGGACAACTGGACTTTTTATAATAGTTTATAATAGTTATTATAGCCTAACAACTTAGATCTATAATACGGGTATTATTATTTTATTATTATTTATAGTATTATTACCTATTATCTTTAATAGGGTATGGAATTTTATCTTACCTAAAGGCTTAGTTAGAATATACGCAATATTGTTACTAGACTATATATAAAAGAGGAATATTTCTTATTTTATAACTAGATTTCTAGTAAAATAGTATTTAATATTAATATACTTAGCCTTTTTATGGACTTTAGAATTTTTAGCTACCTTCTAAGCTAATATATTATCTATAAGAATTTTAAGATTTACCAGGCTACTATAGCTTAGTTTATTAAGCATAAAGTTATAGCTATTATATATATATAGAGAGCTTCTTTAGCTATATTAGATAAAGCTATATGTTTAGCTTCATAGCCTAATAAGGCTACTATTTTTTATTTAGAAGGAGAATAAGATATAGTATTATATAAATCCTAAGTAAATATATATACTGAGGTTAATTCTCAATTATGAAGATCTCGTGCCTAATCTGAATCCGTAAATTCAATTATATTATGATCATTAGGTATATCCTTATTATAGGTATAAGTTAAACTATAGTTAGGAGATTTATATATCCCTCTATTCTATTAAGAGCTATAAAATGCTCCTTAGATAGATTACTACTATAACGGGCATAATTTATAACTGCTAAAGTAATATTAAGCCTTATTTTTAAAGCTAGATATAGGAGGGCTCCGATCTCTTATTAATATTATAATATTTCATCTTTTATTATATAATTATTATTCTTATATAACTTTAGATTATTATCAATAGGGTTATAAGGCCTATAGACCTTAGCTTTACTATATTTATTAAGTATCTTTTTAGTATACTTTATAGGTTTTATATTTAATTATTTATTTATACGGTCTATTATGATTTTATTTCTTAGAAAGGTACTAGGCTCCCCTAAGTATTAAAGTCTTAGATGCTTTTATGGGTTATTATATATATAATTAGAAGTCTTATTATTGTTGATAGCTAAAAGCATATGATTAATATAATAAGCTAGAATAGCTTTGTAGTTATTTTTACTTAATATAAATACTCCCTTATTATAAGGAGATACCTTAAAGTAATACTAAAGTAGTATTGACTATAGGTATTTATACTAGAGATGTGGGCTTTGTTTTAAGCTATATAAGGCTTTATTTAGCTTATATATCAAGCTATTATACGTTAGATCATTATGATAGTTATATATTAATTTATTAGTATTTCTATTACATAAAAACTAGTAGGTATCCTAATATATGTTATTAAAGAGGTATTAGATAGATATATAACTATGTATACTATAGTTATTTATTAAAGTTTATTCAACCTTTATAAGGTTATAATAGAAATATTAAGATATACCTTCGGTATTCTTACACCCCCCCGTAAGGTATATATCTATTTATATATAGCTTATTGTTTATATTTGTATTATTTATGTTATGTTATATTATCTTATGTTATATCACACTCTTTATAGGTTATATACTCTAATATTAAAACTCTTAAAACCCAGTAGGAAAATTAAAGAGGAAATTCTCAGAGTATTTATAATAAGTGCTAGTAGAAAAACCTAAAAACCTAACTCATAGATGTAAAAGAAAAACTGGACTTTTTATAATAGTTTATAATAGTTATAGCAGTCTAATAATTTAGATCTATAATGCGGTTATTGTTATTTATGATATATATATTGTTATTATTATTTATATTATTACGACCTATTATCTTTAATAGGTTATAAAAGTTTATTTTGCCTAATAGCTTTGTTAATATATTCGAAATATTATTACTAGACGGCATATAAAAGAGGAAAATCTCTTCTTCTATAACTAGATTTCTAGTAAAATAGTATTTTATATTAATATGCTTAGCCTTTATATAAAATTTAGGATTTTCAGCTAAACTTTAAGCTAGAATATTATTTATAAGTATTTTAGGCTTTAGCAGGCTATTATAGCCTAGTTTATTTATCATAAAGTTATAGCTATTATGTATATATAGAGCCTCTTTTGCTGCATTAGATAAAGCTATATATTTAGCTTCGCAGCCTGATAAGGCTACTGCCTTTTGTTTAGAAGAAGAATAGGATATAATATTATATAAACCCTAAGTAAATATATATACTGAGGTTAAGTTTCGATTAGTAAGGTCTCTTGCCTAGCCTGAATCCGTAAATCCAATTATATTATTATTATTAGGTATATCTTTATTATAGTTATACATTTAACTATAGTTAGGAAATTTATCTATATATCCCTATATTCTATTAAGAGGTATAAAATGCTCTTTAGAGAGATTACTATTATAACGGGCATAAGTTATAACCGCTAAAGTAATATCTAGCCTTGTTTTTAAAGCTAGGTATAGGAGGGCTCCGATCTCTTATTCATATTATAATATTTCCCCTTTAGGTGTATAGTTATTGTTTTTATATAACTTTAGATTATTATCTATAGGGGTATAATGCCTATAGACTTTAGTTTTATTATATGTTTTAAGTATTTTTTCAGTATAATTTAGTTGTTTTATATATAATTATTAACTTATACAGT
This sequence comes from Colletotrichum sansevieriae, assembly GCA_026260285.1. Taxonomy (NCBI): domain Eukaryota; kingdom Fungi; phylum Ascomycota; class Sordariomycetes; order Glomerellales; family Glomerellaceae; genus Colletotrichum; species Colletotrichum sansevieriae. The sequence goes on along the minus strand of JAOQIF010000081.1, from coordinate 96,401 downwards.
CTAATGTTATTTTATTTCCTAGGGGAATACTAGGCTCCCCTAAGCATTAAAGACTTAGATTCATTTGAAGGTTATTATATATATAATTATTATTATTATTATTATTAATAGCTAATAGTATATTATTAACATAATAAGCTAGAATAGCTTTATAGTTATTTTTATTTAATATAAATACTCTCATATTATAAGTGGAGACTTCAAAGTTATACTAAAGTAGTATTAACCGTAGGTGTTTATAATATAGGCGTGGGCTTTGTTTTAAGCCATATAAGGCTTTATCTAGCTTATAAATCAAGCTATTATCCGTTGGATTATTATTATAGTGTTATATTAATTTATTAGTACTTTTATTATATAACAGACTAGTAGGTATCTTAATATATAGATCTTTCTTAATATCTATATAAGTAAAAGCAGTAGTAACGTTAAACTGCTTTAGCATATAGTTGTGTTTTATAGTAAATATTAATATAAATCTATAGCCTTTAGGCCTATAAGTAGTGCTAAAAGTGCCAAGGTAATCTATACTAACGTGTTAGTTAAAACCTTGAACTACCCAGCGGCCCCCTAGGGGATAAACCCCTCTAGGTTTGGATATAATATTCCAAGTATTATTATCTTTAAGTTATTTTATCTCTATAAGCATAGCTTAAATCCAATTATCTATATATAGAGAGCTAATTGCTTGCTTATAGGTTGCTAGCTTTTTAAGAGTTATTACTACTAATATATAAGAAGCTTTATATAAGGAACAATAGCGGGTGCAGGATGCAAAGCCACGCTATTAGCAAAACGTCAGCGAGTTAGGGGCGGATAAATACACCTTGGAGAAAACTCTATAAGCTGCAGACTTAGAAGGTTAAGTAATAGTTTAATATGATAATAAATACCTATGTTTTAGCATTCTAGCCTTTCCTAGTTTAGGCTTATAGCTATACTCTTATAACTTTATTACTTCTACCTCAATTTAAGAAACTAGGGCTAGTTAGAATATCTAAAGCGAATTAGTAATAGTATAATAATAATTTAGTAATAGGGTTTAACTATAATAAACTCCAGCCTAGGCATATGGAATATAACTAATAGGGTCTTAGCTAATAAGATACTAGTTATTCGCTAAGCCCTAAGATATAGGGAATATAGCATAGATACTATACTAGGGGAATAGATAACCCTAGTGATAATATAGCAAGAGGAATAACCCTAAGGGGTTAGGCTAGGTCCTAGATAGCGCTAGACTAGGCAGACTAATTATTATTAGGCGAACGGATAGCGAGCAGTAGCTAATAGGGTACCCTACCTAGGACCCCCTGAGAAGCTAGCATCTCTAGCATCCTTACCTAGGCTATAGGGCTACTATAGAGATAGCAGGAGAGCCTTATAGAGTAAATATATCTATAATAATAGCAGTATAAGGAATAAACTGCTACCTATTATAGGAACTTACTAACCGCTTAGTAATAAGATACCTATAGAGAGAATATAAAAAGCCCCCTAGATATAACTACTATACTATAAGCAAGGACTTTACTATAGACTAGGTTAGTAACTAGATGTAAGCAATTAAAGATAGAAACTAACTATATACTAGTAGTATATTAGAATAGCAGGTCTAATAAGCGCTTATAAAGGTGAGCCTATCTCTATAGACCTAGTAGCAATACCACAGGGCTAGGCTAGAAGGAGACCTAGTATAAGCTGGTTTTATAGTATTTACTTACTAATAGTATATTAACCCTAAGGTTTAAGAGCAAAAGTACTATAAGAAGCTAGATATAATAAGGCAGAAGGAGATATAGTTACTAATATAGTTCTTTGCTAAATAATTAGTAATATATTAGGACTTAGGTATATTTAGTATAGAAGATAGCAAGGCTAAGGCTTATATATTATACGTCTGGTTAGTCCTATTCCTATATAGGGAACTTAAATACTAAAAAGTTAAGATATAGAGGCTAAGAGATATAGCTATAGAACCTAAATACTTATAGGAGATATATTGCTAGTAGGGTAGCAAACCTCTATAATGCAAGAGCAGGAAATAGTATATAGGGGAAGAGCATACCCTAAGGGGGCCCCTAGTAGCGAGGTTAGGCTAAAAGGCAGGCTAGTAGGGTTCTAGCTATAAGGCAATGCGAGGTTCCTAGAGCCTAATGCCTTACTAACTAGTTAGTAGCGCGATATAGGGACCTAATTAGAACTAGCTTATATTTAGCCCTAGTATATAACCTATAACATCTAATTACTTAGTATGCTTTAGCTATAAGTAAAAGGGGTATAAGAAGGCAGACTACTTAGACAAATATGCGAGATAACGTGCAAATAGAATGCTAATAGGATACTAAGTACTCGCTAAAAAGATAAAGGTTAATATAATCTAATCTATAAGAGAAGTTAAGGAACTTGACTTATTAGAAAACAAGTAGGCTGGGGGACTATACTAGTAACCCCTATGCCTGAATTAGAACTAGATACTTTCCTAAAGGGAGCTACTATAAAAGGATAGGTAATTATTCTCTAGAATATTACTAAATAAGAAGTAGTAGTAGATATAGATTCCTATTCCTAGGTTAATATTATTAGTAGTCTACTAGCTAGGTCCTTATAACTATAACCTATAGTAGCCTACACCCCTATATTAGAAGGGTTTAATAGGTTATCTATAATAGGCTAGAATATATACTAGTTAACATTTTTCCTTATTAACTTAGGAGGAGGAGTGAGGAAGATATAGTAACTCTTTGCTAAAGCCCCCTGACCTAAAGGAGCAGGAGACCTCCTCCTATTATAATACTTTATAGGAAGAGAGGGTATTATAGTTAATACCTAGATAAATACCTAGGAATATAAATACTTTAGTATTACTAAGCTATTAGTATTTATATAAGAGGTTATTAAGAATAGCTAGAAGGCTTATATTATATATATATATTAAGGAATATTACCCCCTATAAGCTGCTAATAGGGGCTCTAGAAGAAGAAGACACCCTAGAGGGTAATATAGAGTTACTACTAGAGCTATTTAGCAAATAGGTAATATTTAATGAATAATTAGCGAAGGAGTACCTAGTCCTAGAGGGCGTGGAATATACTATTAACTTAATTAAAGGGAAGAAACCTCTATATAGGCCTATCTACCTATTAAATAAGCCTTAGTTAGAAGAACTATGCTAATATATTGCTAATAACTAAGCGATAGGGCGGATCTAACCCTTAACTAGCGAGGTAGGCGCCCCTTTCCTTTTTATACCTAAGAAAGATAGGTCCCTATGCCTTTATATAGATTATTAAGGCCTTAATAAGGTGATGCTAAAGAACTAATATCTACTCCCTCTTATTAGCAAACTATTAGATAGGCTTTAGGGAGCTAAATAGATCTTAAAGTCTAATATCCAGGATATATACTACTATATTCATATTAAGCTAGAGGATCGCTGGAAAATAGCTTTTAGGATACGTTATAGGTACTTTAAATATACTATTATACTATTTAGACTTATAAATACCCTAGCTATATTATAGGTATATATTTACTAAGTGCTCACTAAGCTACTAGATACTTATTATATTACCTATATAGATAATATTATAATCTACTCTGAGATAAGAGAGCAATATATAAAAGACCTTCTCTAAGTGCTCTATAGGCTTTGCTAGTAGGAGCTCTATACTAAGCTTAGTAAGTATAAGTTTTACTAATAGCGGGTAGAGTTCCTAGGGTATATTATTATACCTAAAGGTATATTAATAGACTAAACTTATATCTAAGCTATTACTAAATAAAAGCTACTAAAGATATACTAAGAAATCCAAGTCTTCCTTAGATTCTATAACTTCTATTATAAGTTTATTATAGGATATTTAGGTATTATAGCTCTAATAATATCCTTATTAAAAAGCAGCGAGAATAGCAAGAAAGGAAGTGAGTTCTACTAGCTAGAAGAGGCCTAATAGGCTTTTAAGCAGCTCTAAGCTGCCTTCTACTTAGCAACTATTCTCTAATACTAGGACCTAACCTATAAAATAAGGGTTAAGATAGACGCTTCTATAAAAGCTATATCTAGCATTCTATTATAGTATATTAATAGCTAGTAGTAACTAGTTACTTATTATTTATAGAAGCTTAGTAATATAGAGTAACGTTAGGGAGTAAGCTAATAGGAACTTCTCGCTATACTTTAAAGTTTAGACTATTAGGCTTACTACCTTTAGGGTATATTAAGGAAGTTTATAGTCCTAATAGATCACTAGGCGCTAAAGGGAGTTATTCGCACGCCTGCGCGGGACCTTTAGGGAAGACTTACTAGATATATATATAAACTCTTAGCATTTGATTTCAACCTAGAGTATAAGTTAGGGGTTATAAACCTAGTAGATAGTCTATCTAAGATACTAGACTATATAAAAGGGGAGGTGAAATATAATAATATACTCCTAACCCTAGCGAGGAAGCTGAGATTTATTAGCAAACTACTAGTAGATCTTTGGATACGTATTGCTATACTATAAGGTAATATAGAGGCCTCAAAAGTATTTATTAATACTATAAGAGCTAGTATAAGGTGCCCCTTCTAGATAGATAGCTCTAGGGGCAGAGACGCCTCCGTCTCTAGTTAGTATTACGCTCTATAGCGCGCTAATATTACTATAACTATAGTAGCTATAATAACCTAATACTAAAGAGCAAGGGTAATATAGAGAACGCTTAGCGAGAGGTTATTAACTAAGAGGACTTGCTTAGAGCTCGGGTTACTATAGTATAGTAGTATATCCTACGCTAAGTTATAAGGGAGCTTATAATAAGTAAAATAGCAGATAGTTAGTAACCCTCTGAAGCAATAGAGAATCTTATCTATAGATTACAGGCTAATGACTTATACTATTAGATATAACTAGAGATAGCGCGTAGACTAGCTAGCGATTATAAGGGCGATATAATTAATAGTTATAGAACCCTATTCTATAAGGAATAGTTAGAGATATTATAAGAGGGGTCTCTAAGGCTAGAGATCCTTTGCTAATACCACGATAACTATAGGACAGGTTATATAGGGGTGAATAAGACTACTAAGTTAATCTCGAGGAACTTCTACTAGCTAAACTTAGCTATAGATATATATAATTATATTATAAGGTGCTATATATACTAGGGGAACCGCGTTCTAAGGCATAAGCCCTATAGAAAGTTATAACTACTACCCTTACCTGCATACCTATTCTAGGAAATAAGCATTAACTTTATTACTAGATTGCTAGCGAGGTCTTAGCATATAGGCGGAGAATATGATATAGTTCTCGTTATTATATGCTAAATAACTAAGTTTGCTATATTTATCCTAATAATAAAGCAGCTAATAGCTACTAGGTTAGCGCGGATTATCTACGAATAGGTTAAATACTACTTTAGCACCCTAGAGGGTATTATTAGTAACTAGGATAAGCTCCTAACTAGCTAATTTTAAGAAGAGTTCACGAGAGAGAGGGCTATTAAGCGCTACCACTCTACTATATACTACCCCTAGACTAATAAGTAGTTAGGAAGGATATATTAGATATTAGAGAAGTACTTGCGAGCATATACTAGCGACTTGCTATAAGAATAAGTAGTCTAGCTACTTAAGGCGGAGTTTGCATATAATAATAGTTATTATAGCACTACCAGCTACTTACTAATAGAGGCCCTATATAGTTACTACCTATATTATTTAGAATATATAACTCCTGCGAATAGGGTTATAGTATAGGGCGTAAGGGAGCGAATTAAATATATTTCAAGACTCTGCAAGAGGGCCTAGGAATAGTAGTAGAAGGCTACTAAAGCATAAGCTAAGTATCATAATATAAGGCATTAGGACTAGACCTACTATTAGGGATAGGTTATTAAGCTATTAATAAAGAACTTCTAATTTAAGAATAAGAAACTAGCACCTAGGTTTATATAGGTAGCTATTATAGAACTAGTTAGTATATAAGTATATAGGGTCTATCTGCTATTATAATACTAATAGATATATAATATATTCTCTATTACCTTACTAGAACCGTGGGATAACTACTAAGTAAGTAGCAAAGGTTTACCTATATATCTAGAGCTTAAAGATAAGCTAGAGGAATAGGAGGTAGAAGAGATTATTATATACCAAGGTATTAGCAATAACGCGCAGTATTTAGTTAAGTAACTAGGATAGCTTATAGAATATAATACATAGGAGCCTATAGAGAACTTAGCAAACGCATGAGAAGCTATTTATAAGTTTAATAGATAGTATAGGAGGTCCGATAAGAAGTGGGATAACTAGTTGCTAAAGTTATAGCAATAAGTTGCTAATTATAAGTTATAAGACTATAGAATAGAAGCTAAATTAAGAAGTAGAATATTAATTATATTAAGTAGCGAATTATTACTAATATTATAGCGAAAAGAGGGTATTATCCTATAGAAAAAAGGGAGAGAGCTGATGATCTAACTAGTTATTCACTTCTAACTATAGCCACGGGCGCGAGCACCCTGACTACTATAGCTATGAGCAGCACTACAGCGACTAGTTGCTAAGCTAGTACTACTAGCATCCCTATTATCGCTACCTATAGACTAACTACTAGCTAACTTACTACTAGAGTCACTACCTGACTCGTTACTAGAGCTACTACCCACCTCGCTACCCGACTTATTACTAGAGCTACTATTAGAGATAGTAATAATAACCTTAATCTTTTTAGCCTTCCTAGCCTTCTTTACTAACTTATTGCTATCCTCTTAGCTATATTTAGTAGGAGTATAAAAGTAGGAGATATGCGAGATAGGGCGAGCATTAGTAATAATAATAAAGCAGGAGGGAATATTATTAGTGATATACTTAAGGAGATCGTCTTAGAGCGCCTTATTAAACTTAGGAAAGGAGTTAATATTATACTTATAAGGCTGCTTAGGGACTAGCTTTATTAAAGGTTTATTAACTAGATAAATAATCTTATTATAGAGGTATATAATAGGACTATTATTATAAATATATAGAAACGAGGCGGCGTTTAGGTACTAAAGCATATTAATACTATTATAAAGCGTACTAACCTAGAACTAATTATTAATAGGATATAGTTAGTAAGGGAGTAGTAAATTATAGCTTATATAAACTAAGATATTAAGAGCTAGGTACTTGTAGATCGAGGCGAGCTCCTCGAGTTAGAGCTGCTTTATATTATAGCTATTACTACTAGTAGTAGGATTATAGATAAGCTAAGTAATATACTTCTATACTACTAAATAGTTATTAAGCAAAGCGAGAATATAATAATAATAAAGAGGGGTTAAGATACCCTTATATTCCTAAATTTAGATGTAGTAGAATATATTCCAGGTTATTTAGGCGACGCCCTAAAGCTCCTAGGGAACCTACTAGGCGTTAGCATATAGCAACCTAGTAGCGAATTAGTACAGACTTATAGTAGCATATTTCTTTTTATTAAAGTTATAATACATATACTTCTATATATGCTCGCTATATATATAGCAAAAGTTAATAATATCCTAATATATCTTATAAAGATAGCCGAGGCGAGGATAGCTACTATTAGCACTACTAGTGAGGTTACTAGATAGGATCTCAGGATTATAAAGGTATTTAGCGAGTACTACGCCTATGCGCGCAATATAGGATATTATAGAGAGCTATTAGCAAAAGGCTAAAAATAAAGATAGATTAGAAAAGGGGAAGGAAGAGAAATTAGATAACTATAGCAAAAGTTTGCAGAGTAGGCGCTAAAAGAAGAGAGGCTACTAGGTTAAAAAAGGATTATAAAGAGGAGAAATTTTAACTAGGTTAGAGATCTTAAAAAGAAGACGCCCTTTTATACTTAACGTTACTAGGTAATAAGGATAAATAATTACTAGCTATATAATACTAAATAGTTATATAACTATTAGCAACTAATTAAAAAATAATAGCAATACTTAAAATTCAAAAATATATAACGCGCTAGAAAATAAAATACGTTATTCGCTATAGTAGCTTAAATCTAGCGTAGGAAAGAGCGATAGCAAATAATATAATAAAGGCGCTAAACTATTACCCTATAGTTAGCGATATAGAGCTATATTACCCTATTAGTACGCCTTCGGGACTAAGGCTTTATAAGGGGGGGTAATTATAAGGAATAATAGTAGGTATAGGATATAAAGCCACGCTATTAGCAAAACATTAGCGAGTTAGGGGCGGATAAATATACCGTAGAGAAAGCTCTATAAGCTATAGACTTAGTAGGTTAAGCAATAGTTTAATATAACAACGGATACCTATATTTCAGCATTCTAGCCTTTCCTGGTTTAGGCCTATAGCCATACTCTTACACTTTATTTATAGTTATATTATTATTATTTGTTATATTAATAGCTTTAGCGTTATTATTAATGTTGTTATTTATATAGTTTAGGTATTCCCTTAAGACTAGGACGTCTTAAAGGGTGAAGAGTGCGTTTTCTTTATATTCAACCTAATTATATTATTTTTTTAGCTTCTTCTATTATAGAGGGAAGTTATAGTAGTAACTTGGAATTATTTCTACTATTATTACTAATAGTAATACTCTCCGAATTACTACCCGAAGCTTATCTAGGTAATAATTTATAGTTATCCTCGCGAATGTCAGACAACTAGTTATTACTAGTATTATTATTATTTATGTTGTTATTGGTTTTATTTATTATATTATTATTATTTATATCCTGAATTATAGTTTTATTATTATTATTATTATTATTATTATTATTATTATTATTATTATTATTATTATTATTATTATTATTATTATTATTATTATTATTATTATTATTATTAATACTAGCCTCAACAGCTGGATTCGGTAAAGAGTTTTAGTAGGAGATAGAGGAGATATCTTAGTATTATTATTTATATCTTTACTAATTTTAGTAGTATTATTATCAAATCGGGATTTAATATATATAAGTAACTGTTTCTATTAAGTTATAAAGGTGTTTCCTAATATAATAACGTCTCTCGACTATTACATCTTTTTATTATTAATATTATAGACCTTATATGCGTTAGAGCTATAACTAATAATAGCTCCTTTTAAAGCTCTAGGATCGAGCTTTTTGTTAACGGATTATAATCTTTATAGTAGTATAAAACACCCTATACCCTTATATTATTTATATTGAGCTTCGTTTTATTTTATAACTCATAGGGAGGTTTATATTTAAGAGCCTTATGTGTGGATCTATTATATAGATATATAGAAGCAAGGACTACTTTACTCTATAGGTTTAAGGGTAGACCAGAGTTATATAATATTAACCTAGTTTTATTAATACTAGTGCGAATAATAAGCTCTATTAATCCGTTAGGTTTATATATATAGCGGTCTGATATTGTGGATAATACTACTATTATTATATATAGTTTTAATACGTTTATTAGTGAATTCTAAGCTACTATCCGTATTAAATTCTCTAATACGCGTATTATTATTATTATTATTATTATTATTATCATTAACTTTAGCCTTGAATTTATTAAAGGCTTTAGTAATAGCTTTAGCTATTTTACATCATATTAGTTTTCCCTATATAAAGCAGGTATATTTATTAATAAATATTATAAACTACCTATAGTAATTATGTTTTAGGACTTATAGGTCTATAAAGATCTAAGGCTATATAATCTAGATAATCTAGATCTTTATTATATATTGATGTTTTATTTACCTTAGTAATAAACTTGCCCTTAAGGCAGGCTTCATAAGGCGGAAGATTTATTATATTTATAGCCTTAGACATATTTCTAAAGTTACTATTTATTTTAGTATTATCTGAAAGACGTTTAAGATGTTTATAGCTTATATAACCTAGACGGTCATGCTATAGTTTATATAGATCTTTGTTATTATTATTAGTTATAGATTGCGTATAGAGTAATTTATTTCTATTATTATTATTCCTCTTATTCAAGGGGGCTTTATAACCCTGATTCAAGGGTACTTTAAAGAAATAGAGGTTATTAAGCTTATAGCCCGTAGCTATAATACGATCTTTATATATATTATATAAGATAGGTTTCTACCAAATAATAGAAGCAATACCTATATTATTAAGATGACTTTAACTAAGTAAATTAATACTTAGTTTAGGTGTATAATAAACGCCTTTTAATATTATTTTATTATTAATAGGGAAAACATCTAAATCTCCCCTTGTATTAGAACTAAGCTAATCCGCTTTGCCCTACTTTATAGAGGTATTTATAGACTTTTTACTATATAAAAAAGTATAGGTTTAGCTAAATATATAGTAGCTGCAGTATTGATATAAAATATGGTATTAATCTAGTTATAACGCCTTGATCCTAAATCCTTTTTCTTAGTTAAAATACTCTATTAAATTAAAGTACCTAAGGTTATGTTATTAGTTATATTATTATTATAAGGAATATTATAGGATATAATTACGTTTTCAAATTCCTAATTTTCAACAAAATCGTTAAGGTCCATAAGATCAACGTTTTAATTAACATTTTGATCCATAGATATATAGGGGGTTATTAAAGTATTAATTTAATTGTTTTCATCTTCTATTTCTTCTATTACTCTTAAGCTAGTTATATTAACTTCCGTTATAGTAGAAGTAGAAGGTCTATTGTTTTTTGCTTTTATTATTATTTTTATTATTTGATTTATTCCACTATGCTGGGGCCTTTTCAGGATATAGAAAGGCATAGTTATCCTTAGTATAGCTAGTCCTTTTGCAGCTTTTGCAATAAAGACCCTTTTGTTTTTTCCAAGGTCTTTTAATGACCTTATTTTTGTTTTTATTATTATCTTCATTGTTATTTCTGTTATTATTATTAGCAGTAAAATTTACTGCTTTACCCTTTCGTCTTAATTCGTCTAATAGATTAGAAAACAAACTATTAAGCGTTTAGGCATCCTTATTAGCCCTAGGACTTTGAGTGATAGTAGTAATATAACTATGATAGTCCTCGTCTAGGCTATTTAATATATATATTAACTATGTAGTCAGGTATTTTAAGCTTATTATATAATAGACTATCCGTACGTTCCTTTATTTTATTTATATATTCTTCTATAGAGTTAAAATTACTTAAAGTAGTATTAAACAACTTTTTATAAGTTGGGAACTCGTCCGTAAACCCTATAGGCTTATATAGGTCTTTAAGATATTTCTAATCTTTAAAAGCTATTATATCATCCTTTATAACCCTTAGAGGCCTATTATTTATAGAAGAGCTATATATAGCTTAGAGCCTTGTTATTTAGATTAATATTATTATTATCTATAGGCTTAGATAAGTCTATAGTTATATCTTTACTAATCAGTAAGGCCTTAATACGTATAGACTAGACTTTATAGTTATTGGATCTAGATAGCTTAGGAAGCTATACATTTAAATTAGACATTATAATAACCTTAGAGTATAATATATAGGCTCTAATATAGTATAGATCATGATAATAAGATAAGAGAGAAATATATTATATAGCTTAGTAATATTAACTATAGCTATATTATATATTATAGGTTGTTTTATTTAAACCTAGAGGTTATAGGTTCAAATCGATATATATTCCTTCTCTTTCATTCCTCTTTCGAAGGGTCTTCTAGAGATTCTTCTATAGAAGTCTAAGTAGGCTCTTCTATAGTTAGGATAACCGCCGGTATATAGCCTATATTAGGCCTCGATCGAATAGTAGTGTGGATATAGGTAAACTAAGACCTATAAAGGCTTAGGGATAATTCGTATATATAATTAACTAAAGCAAGGTCGAATAGCTTAGTTAATATATCGTTTCGATTTGAAGGGGTAGTTATAGTAGTATAATCGAATAATTCGGGGTTCTATAAAGCTTCCTATAGGAGATATTAATCTCGAAGCTAGCAAACTAGTCTAGCTAGTATTTTTAACTCTGCGTAGGGCGTATAGAGGCTATATCTCTTAAGAGAGTACCCTAAATAGGTAACTTTAAGGTAGAGAATAGGCTTAAGGTTTTTATTATAGTCTTAAGGTAGCTAGATTAGTAGGATATTCTTAAAAAGGTTTGAGCTAGGCTTATGACCTATACGAATAGGTAGCTAGGTAGCAAAGAGGACTAAAAAGCAGCCTAAATAATAGATATTAATAGGCTAGGTTTAATTATAATAAAAGCTGATAAATTTAAGTATAAGGTGATAATTTTAATAGATCTTTGATAGAATAAATTAATCGAGAAAATGTTAATATTATTAATATTATTTCTAAGTTACAAAGCCTACCCTCATAAAGTAAGGGGAAAGATATTCTAAAACATAGCTACTAAACAGCTAATTATTAAGCTTACTAAGTAGAATCGTGCTCGGATCACTAACTGGTCCGTGCACTATTTTTATATACTTATAGCTATAAATATAGGGATTATAAGTATAAATATATGTATATATATACAAGGTAATTAATATTATTAGAATTTATATAGATTTTTAAAGTATTTATTCCCTGAAAGAAATATTATTATAACTACTATTTTATATGTTATAGTTATCAATATGTTATTAAAGAGTTGTTATATGGATATATAACTATATATACTATGATTATTTATTAAAGTTTATTTAACCTTTATAAGGTTATAATAGAAATTATTAAGATATACCTTTAGTATTCTTATAGCTAATAATATTAATACTAATAAACTCAAGCGCTCTAGTAGAGTAAGGGGTTATTACTATAATAATAGGATATCTTATAAGGAGATTAATAAGGGTTATAATATCCTAATTAGTATAGGTCCTATTAGGGGAATATAGAGTACTTGAGGGTATTACTCCTATCCCTAAGCTAAGATTTATAGATCTATCTATATTATTATTAGAAACTAGCTATCTTATAGTATAAGGTTATATCTCACTAAACAAAGCTTTTATAAATCTCTCTTTAGGCTACTTCCCCTTATTAGGAGAGGATCTAGTATCTAAGTTAGTTAATTAAGATAAAGATATAATACTTAAAGTTTTATAAATATTAAAGTTAATATTATATAGTTAAAGTAATAAAGTCTTCTAATTAATAAAGTAAAGTTATTATTATAATATTTCTTAAATAGAAAGATACGGTAGGTAGTATTAACTCTTTTTAATTAATAAAAAAGAAAATAATATAAACTAAATAAACTAAATAAATATAAGAAAGGTTCTATAACCTCGATCTTACTACTCTAAGCTCTTATAGGTCTATTTTGAAGTCTTATTACTTAATATAGAAGGGTTTTCCGAATAAAACTCGTATTTTAGAAGAACTTATAGCCCTACTATATTAATATCTCTTAAAAGTTAGTATATCGCTCTTACTACTTAGAGCTATAATAATAAGGGGTTTATTAGTCTTTATTTACTAATCTAGTTAATCTCGCTATACTTATTAGCTTAGTAAGACTACTAATCTCTATATTAATCCTATATATAGCTTTCTTAGCAACTTTAGCTATAACTCGCTAGTTAAATAATAGTAGTTATAATAATATATAAGGGATAAGGAAAAGGGATATACTCGCTAGAACCTATTAATAGTATAAGAAAGGGAGGATTTTAGGGTTTATATTATTCCTATTTTAATTCTATAAGAAAGTATAGATATTACTATTCCCTTAGGACTAAGGTAGGTCTATAAATATCTTCCTCTCTTCTAAACTATATTTATTATTAATTGTTTCTATGGGAATATTCGCGCACCTACGCTATAGTAGGTAGGACTCCTACTCGCCCGGTAGGCTAGATATAGCTTCGGACCTGTGGCCCGGGTTAGAATAACTGGGACCTAGCGAGTAGTTATATAACTTATTATATAACCTGCCTAAATAGCCTTCTTATATTATTCCTACCTCGCTAGCTACCTTCTAACCTAACCTAATATTATTAATAATTTAGACTTTAATATTACGCCTACCCTCGCTCTCTTTAAATACTAGTATATATAAAACTAATAGTATCGTTATTACTCATTATTTATAGATGTTTTAAGCTAATTATTATATTTAAAGTAGATTAACTATATATATATATTAATAGCGGGGATACATAGATATAGCGAAAGTACTTAACTATCTAAGAAGCGTATAAAAGCTATTAAAAACAGTAAAAGAATCTACCTCTAGGTATTATTAGAAAGCGCTATAACTAATAGGAACTAGGAAGGAAAATAATTAAATTAACTATACTGATAGCTAGGTAGGAATAATAAAAATAGACTCAAAAGATATATAAAATAATTTATAAATCTAATTAAAAGAGATTATCTAAGTCAAGTATACATTCGCTACGAAAATACTAAAAAAACGAGGTATAGGATTATTAAGGTACTAATAATAATAATATATAAATAATATTAAAGTCCGCTACGCTCCTCTCCTCTACGCTCCTCTTCTCTACGCTCTACTCTATAGTCCTCCTATAACAGGTCTATGCGCTAAGAGAGCTTTATAAAAGCTACGCAGCCAAGTCTATTTTATCCTATCCTAGTATCTATAGATTTTTAATAGTATATAAGCTAGCTCTTATTATTAAGAACTACCTTCAAGCTATAAAAAACCTACTTACTTATCTTCTTTATAAGACACTTATAGATTTTAAGTAGTATATAAGCTATAAAAATAAAAGGCTACTTATTAGTATAGCCTATAGTATACTTACCTCCTATTCCCTATTATCTCTATTAGTATATATACCTCTAATAAGAGCGGGAGGTATATAAAAGACTACGCGTTAAGAGGAGACTACTATATAAGGAGATTACTATACTATTTACTTATATTAAATACTAGATATTATAGTTAATATCCTATTAGAATAGCTTATAGCTAGCGCTCCCTAGTATAGAGAATAAAATATATAGTATTACTAATTAGACTTATTCTATATATAGTATAACCTTACTAATAGAAGGTCTTTCCATAGAGCTAGCTATAGCTAGCGCTCCCTAGTTTAGTATTAAATATTATAATATTTATATATATTATATACTATATACCTTTCCTTTATTAAGTATATTTTAGTAATTCTATAAGGTAGATAAAAACGTTTAAGTAGTAACTCTTTCTAATAATATAATCTACAATTAAGGTCCTTAAGTTCTACTTTCTTATCTAATATTAAGTTAGCGTGGTATTAGTCCGAGGTATACCTTAATAAGGTTTAGTAGAGGTAAGGGTAGCCATAGCTAGGTTCTTATTATCTAACTTAATATACCTATTAATAATATTAATAAAATAATATAAATTTTAGTAGACGCTAAACTACTATTAATATAAACATTATTAACTATGTTATTCTATAAAGGTAGATTAAATAGCTTAATTATATCTATCTTAAAATAAGGAGTAATATATTTAGGTTTAGTAGCTTGTATACTAGCTATTATATATACTATTCCTTCCTTACTTATTATAAGGAGAAATAAGAGAAAGTTATAACTAACTAAGAACCACTTAGGGATAAATAAGGGCTTAATAATATCTCTTAGTCTAAATAGTAATTAATAGTAAGAATCGTTTTTACTATTATTACTACTACTACTACTAGAGCTACCTCCTCTACTATCTTAGCTATTAGAGTTACTATTATAACCTTTATTACTAGGGTTATTAGATAGCATAAGTAGTAGTAGAGGAGTATCCTTCTTAGAGTATTTAATATGATAATTATATCTTTTACTCTTATTAAGAGTTAATAATCTAGCTTTAGTTTCTTATAATCTAGTCTTATTATAACAATTACTCTAGCTAAAAAAGCTAGAGTAGCTCTAAGCATTACTTAACTTAGGAGTAAGAGGACTATTTTATTCCTTCTCTTAAGTTAGAAATAATATACTTAATACATCTAGACTTTCCTTAAATAATATATAGAATATATTTAAACCTAGTTCTAATATCAATATAATAAGAATATCTTTAAATGTAGGTCTAAGGATGTCTTTTAATATAGGTTTAAGGAGTAGGGGTTATAAAGTATTTATAAACCTTTATTAAAACTTATAATACTCCTCTAGAGTTAATAGAAGTATTAAGAAAGTCTTAAGAAGTATTATTATATTAAGTTTAGATATTAGTTTTAAAGTATCTAGATCCTTTATAGCTTTAGCTCTTAGGGTCTTATAGCTTCCCCTCCTTCTATCCTCTTTAAAGGGGAGTATTAATTTAGGTATATATCCTTTAATAATCTCTATTTTAATATATTAATCATAATGAGAAAGATTAAAGTAATATTACTATCTAATAGTATTAGTAAATAGTCATAGGTTTATGGTTTATACCTTTAAGACTTTACTTTAAATATATTAAGCTATTTTATATATTTTCTTATATAGTAGTAACTTTTAAATGTATTTATAGTAATTACTTAAGCGTTATTTAAAGCTTTTATCTATTATAGCTATAATACTTACCTTTATAGCTAGCTTAAGAAAGTTATATTTAGTTAGGGTAAGAAGTATATAAAGAAACTTATTAGGATATTACTTAAGTGCTATTATAAAGTTTGTAACTATTATATAGTTAATAGGTTCTAGGAAAGTAGACTTAAGACCTCCCTTAACCTTATAATTAGTATATAGCTTATAGAGTATTATTATCTTTAAGGTTTAATATCTCTTAGGGATATCTCCTACTTAAGGGAAATATTTAAGCTTTGTTATCTCCTAGTAATATTTCCTAGTTAAGGGAAAAACGAGTTTAGAGGCCCTATTAATAGTATATAATACTTATAGGGTTAACTACTAAGATACTACTTTATATAAACTTAATAGAGTTAATTATTATTATAAGGTTAATTATCTTCCTCAATTATAAGGGATATATCCTTAGTTATAAGAGAATATAGCTAAGAACTAAGGTTATATTACCAATTAATATAATTTATAAAGTAGGTAAAGAAATATAAGTAAAGAAACTATAATTCTAGAAGACTGTCTCCTTAAATATAATAAACCCCTCTTAAAGCGGTTTACTACGTTTAGGTATATTTAATATATTAACTATTTTAAGCCCCCTTAAGCGGGTTAACAGCGCTAAGCGCCTTTAGTATTATAAGTTCTTAGAGATAAGATAAATTTAATACTACTTTAAGTAACTTGACTCTTAAATATAGTTCTTATATTAAATATTACTTTATATGGCTCTTTAATCTCTTTTATTTTTTCTTTATATATTACTAGATATGTAATATATATATTAATCTTATTTTATTACTTTATTAAATAACCTAATTAATCTAGACCTAATAGAATATAGTTATTCTAAATCTACTAAAATAATTAATATAGGAGTTAATACTACTCTTATTCTATTAGAATAAGTATTTGTTATTAAGAATTTCACTTCTTAAAGATAGTTCTAGAAGTTTAATTTTATCAGGGGGGATTTTAGAATAACCCTAAGGTCCTCTTTCTTAATATTATTTAAGGTAATATACTCTTATGATCCTATTAACTTAAGCCTATATTAAATTTCATTCTATCAAAAGGGCTAATTACTTAGATTATATAGGTTAAATAAGAAACTAAAAGCTCTAGAAGTACTAGAAGTATTAATGAATATAAGCTTACTATAGGTTTATATATTAATAATATATAAACCTATAGTAAGCTTTAGATTTATTTAAATAGCTTTAATTAGTATCATATAAAACAATTGGACTATTAATTATTAAGTTATATAGTATAAGGCATAAAATAATTAGAAAAGTAATATATAACTATTTAAAAACTCTATACATAGATCTAAGCTGAATTTATACCTAAAAATAGCTAATATAGATATAGCCCGATTTAGCCGGATTTCGCGCTGCTTTTGCGCGCATACTGCGCCCCTCCGCGCGTGCCCACGGGGTCGATTTGATAATACGGCTCTTTCTTTTAATAACTTCGCGTACGAGCTTAATGGGCTAGGCCGGAAAAGAAAATGCACCGTCTCATGATGTTATACACTTCGGTCGGGCAGACATGTTAATGCGTCTACGGACTATGGGCAATATAGCCCAAGACCGCCCGATCTCCAACTGCGGAAAAGCGTTGCCGGACCCCGAATTGTTCATGAAAAGGGCGTGCTTAGATAGTTTTGTAAAAACTTAGATGATTTTGTAAAAACTTAGATAGTTTTGTAAAAACTTAGATGGTTTTGTAAAACTTCATCGATTGGTTTATATCGTTCACCTCACTACCTCTAGTACACGCCTGAGTTGGCTTCTTGGCGGAGTCGACTGTTCGGGAACCTGTGCCCCTAACCGCGCACTTCCGCGCACTTCCGCGCACTTCCAAGCAAGAGGTTCGAGCAACGCGATTTAAGTAAAATATCGATTTATTATAGTATTACTAGTAAAACGTATAATAGAGTAATTTATATTTCTATATTTAAGCTTCTACCCCTTAAGCCCTAGTAAACTTTAATTTACTAGCTAGTAAGTATATTATTTTAATCTCCTTTATATCTATAAAGGCCTTATTTAGATTAACTACTATAGGAGCCCTCTAATATAGTAAATATACTTATAATTTAGCTCTAAGAGATATAATCTCTCGATCTTTTATTCTACTATTACTATATCATAAATTAAGCCCTTTCCCTATAATAATAAGTAATTATCTACTATATCTCTAGAAAAACTAGGGACTTATCTTTAGAATTAACTATATAAACTTCAAATTATATAGATCTTTTAACTTAATAGGAGTCTTTAGCCCCTTAGGGCTTATATAAGCTACTTTAAGCATAGATTAATTTATTATAGAGGGGTTATTATAGAGGAGTTATTAACTAAGTAGGATTTTAATATAACTTATAGGATAGAGGCTAGTAATATACTACTTAGCTTTAATATTAACCTAGGAGACGCCCTTTATATAGGTAAGTATATGGTTAATAAGGAAGTCCTTCTTTTTAATAGGTATATAATTTATAAGGGTAGTATAGTTATTAATCCTTTATTAATACATAGCTTTTAGGGATCTAAATATATTTAAGTTAAGGGGCTATATAATATAGCTAGAGTAAGCTAATAGAAAAACATAGTAAATACTCTAAGAGTAATATTCTTATATAAAGTTAATTATAATATAACTCCTATATCTATTAAGTATAAGAAGGCGCTAAATGCTCTTATTCTTTCTGATTAAATAGGTAGTAGGATTAAATATATATTTAACCTAGTTAATAGTAATCTTATTATTAATCTACTTATTTACTAAGGTAGTAAACTTCTATTAGTTATATTCCTTAAGTTCTCCTAGGAACTACTATTATTAAATAGACTTATTATTAAATATTATTAATAGTAGAATACTCTTATTAAGAGCTAAGATATATTTAAGTATAGTTACTTATATATATAAGTCTAGTATCTTCTAGTAGATTTTCTATAGTTTAGATAATCTAAGAAGGAGCTTATTAATACCCTTTCTCTCTATAAGGCTATTTTTATATATATTAAATTAATAATAAGGTAGGATTACCTATACTAAGAGTAGGTTATATAGGTTAAAGTAATCCTAAATAACCTTAGTTATAAGGGCTTTTATATACTTATTTTTAAAAGCCTTACCTTATAATATCTTTAGAAAGGGATTTTACTTTAGAAAGTATTCTAGCTAATTATAGCTAAATAAGTAGTAGTTATTAGTAATAATAAGTTTATATTAAGCTAACTCTTATAGCTATAAATAGGTTAGAGTAAGGCTAAGAGCTACTTAGGTATGGGCCTAGTTAATAAGATAACTCTCCTAGGTAAGAGTAAGTTACTAATATAGAGATTAGCCCTCTTATTATAAGCTAGTACTATTAAGCTAACCTTAAAGGGTTAATTTTAGGACTTTTTAAGTATAAGTAGCTTTATAAATACTAGAGCTAGTCTCTATATTTATAATAGTATTAAGAATATTAGCCTTAATATATTTAGGTATAGCGAAAATACTAGTATTTTGAAAATAATTTATTTATTATATTATATTAAGTAAACGCGTTCTCGTAATAGTAATTATAGTATTAAAGTAGGAAAGTTTAGGTGGGTTGGGTGCTGCGCGGATTGCGCGGTTAGGGGGGGTGCGCAGGTGGGGGGGTGGGGCGACTTACCGACAAACCAGGGTCTACTTCCAAATGCGGTTGCTCAGACCTCTCAGAGCCCACTCCTGGAGGATTTGGACTCCCGAATGACTTGAAAATGAATACCCCAACTACCAAAAGACGCCAAAGATAAGTCATCACAAAGACACTAGTTCAGAAAGCTGTTGCTCAGCCACCTCTTCAAGTTGGTTTCCGCTGCATCGACCAGCATCTCTCTCGTCTTGACTTTGGCACGAATCGCCAGTTGCCATGCGAATTCTAATTTTTCAGTTTGGTTTCTCCACCCAAAAGCTAAAATGATTATTCAAGAGCACATATAGTTCTTCTAATTATACTCCTTAGTGAGCTCATGCCCTCTTCTTAACTTACTTTACATTTGACTCCGGCGGGCGGGAGATCCTGACATTGGCTCGAAATCATTCGTGCCAACACGTTGAACACTGGGCAGGGGAAACACAACGCTGATGGGAGACACCATTCGTCCGGGTCCTCTTCTTCTGTAGGGACGCCGCCTTGATCGTGGTCGTCTGCTGACATCCCATGGTCCAACCCTCGAACCCAGCTCGCTCTCAGCAAAGCCCACGTCACTCAGGTTGTCCATCTCCTCAAGCTCCCGTTCGACTGCGGGAGGAGGTTCCGCCTTGAACACGGCCTGAATATCGCCGTGAGGGTTGAAGCCGCTGAAGTTCCAGTGCAAAACCGATTGCGAGCGTGCTCTTTGTGGGTGAGCAACTCTCCGGCGTTCTAATGCGCTGATGAGAAGCAACGCCGGCGCGTTCAGAGCACGGATGATAGTGACGTTGAGGCTGTGGAAAGACCGCGACGACAAAGCAGACTTGAGTGGCAGCAGGACGGCGAGGGCCAGCAGGTTGAAGGGCGGCGGGTAGGCAAATATCGAATCGCTCTTAACCCCGGCGAACGTAATGACGGCCCTTCGAAACTGAATCTCGGCCGGCGCGTCGGCGATGATCTTGGAAAATGTGTTGCTCAACAAGGCAACAAGTAGAGTCAGGAAAAGAATATTGCCCAAAAACGCGAAGGCAATCATCAGAGCAGGCCCAAGAACAGGGTGGAAGTCTGGGGAACGGTCGATGCCAGTCCCGTCAAGACCGAACCACGTCCAAATGAGCCACTTGCACGTCTCAAACCAGGTAAGAGGCGTCTTGTCGCCAAGAGCGGAAGTCGCAGCGTTACTGCCGATCAACCACTGCAGTGCTAAGAGGAACCCCGCAAAACACCAGATGGAGATGAATGTGAGGTTGGTGAAGTCCTTCATCATAGCATGCATCGCTATGAAGACGATGTTATCAGGCATGATTGTGAAGGCCACCCTGGTGAGCAAGACGGGAGCGGCGACGCACAGAATGTGGACGCCGTATCCATCCGCAATAATCCCTCCATAGCCAAGAACATCGTATATTCTGGCAAAGACGTAGCAGCTGAATATGAAACAGAACGTGATGTCGAGGAAAGACCACAATGTCTGCGAGTGAACTGCCCATCCGTGCTCGATAATCGCGGCAAATTCGTTGAGAGTCCACCCGGCGGTGTAAATAGCGAAAACGCACTCCCACGCACTCAGGCCCGGGCTGCTCCGGTTCACCATCGTCATCATGTACAGCGCTACAAGCGTAAGAAATTGACAGAACTCTGTTACTCGCCGGATCCAGGGAACGATCATTCGCCGTTCGTCCAGGATTGGCGCTCTATGCGGCTCGTAAAGAGCCACGGAAGTGAACTCGTAGTGATCCGGAAGAATGTCGACAAAGGATAGAGGTGTGTACGTCACGACGCCGAGATAAACGGCATCGACGAGCCTTTGACACGCCGAGGAGCTGAGGAACATCTTGCTTTCGGAAATGATGGCTAGTTCGAGCGCGGTCAGCTTCCTCTCGTGGCCGTCGCGTCGTTGGATTGGCCACTGAAGCTGACGACACTCGGTCTCTACCTCTTCAGGTGCTCCTTGGAAGGGATCGAAGCCCTCAACAAGGATGTGAGCTAGAATGAGAAGACCGATCTGGCCCGGGTGATCTTCGTGATATCGACGCAGGACTCGACTGGCGACGAGTTCGCAGAGCGCCGCACGAGAGACGTTCACGGTCTGGTGAGCGGTGCTCGTATGCTGCCTTAGGAACTGGATACGGTTCGCAAGCAGGCAGTATACTCGAAGTTCGTCAGCTGGCATCTCACAAATAGCATAAAACAGCCTCAGGAACGCACCTATCGTCGGGTCATCGGGATCATACAGGCGGTCAACGAGGGGCCGGACTACGAGCGAGTTCATCCGTGGCTCTCTCAGTTGGTCCAGCGTGTATGGGTCATCTACGAATAACGCTTAGCGAAGAATGGTGGACGCAAGCCCGTGTTTCCAGTCATACCTATGCTGGCGAGAATAAGCCGTCGAATCCTGAACGACACGGCATCAGCGATGATTTCGGTGAAAGAGAGACGTGATGACAGCCTCACCGATGGATCGTGAAGTACACGGAAGGCGGTACTTCGGTGCTAATGCTTCCAGTGGCGCTCGCGGAAATGTGCCTCTCGGCTTCCAAGTCAGGTTCGATGCCGTTGGCACCGAGTGCCTCTGCATCCTCATCAGCCCATGGCGATAGCGGTCGAGACCAGTCGATGAGATCCGGGGTCCGGGGTCCCTCGGCTTGTTCCATCTGACGTTGGAATTCGGTGGAGTGCAGCTTGATTCTTGGGAATCCTTCCTGGTGGCGCTTTCGTGTTCCAGTCGTCCTCTGCAGCGCGCGCTTCCCTCCTGGTCTATCAACCCAGACCGATGCACGCACGCCCTCGCTAAGCTCGATTAGCTTCAAATGGGACAACAGTCGTTCGTATTGGACATGATGAAACAATAAACAAGTGATAATCTGTAAATGTCGCAAACAACACATGCCTCCCTCCATCGGCTACCTCCAACCTCCCAGTGAGGGGTTTATTTACGGCGCCCGCTCGCCCCCCTGACTCGACCAAGTGTCACAGCACTAACGCGATCCGATCGGATGCACTGCCACGCCCAGACACCTGACGTGCCTTGTTGAAACGGTCTGGCATTTCGGGAACATGCGGCTCATCGACAACTCTAAATACCGACCGAGGTCTGATGGCATCTACCTGCCTACCTACCTTACCTACTTACTTGGTTTGTCTTGTTGATGCTTTTGAACCATAACTTCACCGCCGCACTCTGAATACCGTTCTCTACTGATTTTGAATGAGCACTCACTCGTTTTATAGTTGCTACCTATAGTAGCGCGACAAAACCTCTTGCCTCCCTTGAAACCTCGCGGGAAGATCTTTTCTGCGAACATGCCAAAAAGCATTTTGAAAGGGACGAGACTCGAACTCGCGCGGGTTGCCCCACCAGGAAACAGATGTTAAGCTGACCTTAACCTGGCGCCATAACCAACTCGGCCACCCTTCCAGATCACCGGATGAATGCGTTGTGGTGGTGTGGGCTTGCCCGGCAATTGTGGACATGGACCTGAGAGCTAGGGCTACACGATTGCAATTAGTTGGTTCGGCGGAGCCAGACGGTCAGTTGACGTGGATCTTACCACAACCAACGCTGCTGGGTCCTGTTGGGCAACAGTTTGGCCAGCGATCATCGTGCGTAATTCGATATATCATCGGCGCGATCAAAATTATTTACGAATACGTGACTGACGTGGTGTCTGAAAGTTTTGATTCAAACCTGCATGAAGCCGCAACACGACTACCCCACGCGCTTCATCCAAGACTTGAACAGGCGTGTGGGGGCAGACTCTCAAGGTTCACGGTCACATCTCCGAAAGGGTAGCTCGATGGTATTTAATCATCGTGGTAAGACGTAGTCAGGCTTCAGACCTCTCGTTTATATCATTCCTCAACCACTCATTTTCTGGCCCTTTTTCGCGAAACAACAAACCACTACAACCATTGTTATGGATCTCCTCAATTTGCCGAAACGTTCCTATAAATTACCCTTTAACACCCCACTTTCTAGATCTTTTAAACGTTTCCCTCAACTTCCGCCAGAGCTTCAAAAACTGGTATGGACGGAGTTTTATCGAACCCCGCGATACTTTTTTGCAAATTGGGAAGAGTGGTCCGAAAAAATCAGGCACGACCAAGACGACAGCAAGGTTGCTGAGAACGAAAGAGATGACAACGACGAACATGATCCAGTGGCCGATCATGTGTCTTTAACGACTGGATCTACATATTATGTGCATTACAGCGGTTGGCAACTAGAACCCATCAAATCGAAAGCGCGATACTACGACGCTATTGATAACACGATCAACCAGGTGTCTAGAAATGTCGCAAAGGACCTTCGACCAAGGCTTCAGCCCCCTGTATGGACATGTTCCACGGGAGATCATCGTGGCTTCTGGTCCAACACACTTCCCACAAGAGACCTACAGAGGATCCTGTTATTAATTTGGAGTCAGACTTCTTCTACATCCGAAGGAGTAGCTGGCCTCAGCCACAGGAATTTGTGGGCAAGACATGCCTCAAATGGATGGGTAGTATCCGCAATCTTATAATCGACACTGAGATCAATCTGGACACAGGATCCGATGAGGAAGTAAAACGTGAGATTGCCAAGGGATTTACAGAAGAGAACTTATGGCTGTGGAAAATAAGGCACCACCTACCGAATCTCCAAGTTATAAGACGTGCGCTCACAGATAAGGCACCACAACTTCTGAACGGATGGGCGTACTTCCAAACGAGGTATTTGCTGCTCGACGCTGACGTACACAACGAGCAATGGCAGAACATTTGACACGAGATTGCGACGGACCATAGCTGGCTTCCCGGAATATTTTCGCCAAAAGAACCTCAATGGAGACCATTCCTGAACAGGCTGCTGGGTAGCGGTGCTATGATTGGCAGTGCCATTTTGAAGGATCTCACACCGGAAGACGATGAGGTTTTGTGTAGTAGGAAGCTTTTTGGGGCTATGCTTGTAGCATGGGAGACTGACTTGTACCTGCCTTGAGTTAAATTGCATGTATTTCTAGAGAGATTGAGGAAGGGGCGATGCAGCCATTGCATGCAGGAGGTGCGCGGTGGCTACTGCCAACTAAATTGATGGACGTGCTTCCAAAAAACACGTAGACGATGTCCAGACTTCCGAGCTTCATCCAACAACAACACATAACCACTTTTGGGCCAAATGCCCCAAGCTGCAACCAAAAAGCAAATCGCAGATCGTAGATTTGACATCCGACCAAAAAGAAAACTACCAGCAAAACCGATTGGGAGACGGTTATGCTCCAATGGTACACAACGAGCAGGAAACGATCGAATTCTACGAACCCTACAAAAGTTTCCAGGAGATTATTGATTTCCATCGCACTGAACTCCAAGAACTCCTCAGAAAGTACTTTCGAGGTTCTCGAAGCGCATTTAAAGATGCCGGCAAAATTTTGGATGCGAAATGGCTGGAGTTGGCCCTCAGGTCGACTTCCCCAAGCTCAGAGGCCCTCGCGGAACTGAAGGCATTAT
This sequence comes from Colletotrichum sansevieriae, assembly GCA_026260285.1. Classification (NCBI taxonomy): domain Eukaryota; kingdom Fungi; phylum Ascomycota; class Sordariomycetes; order Glomerellales; family Glomerellaceae; genus Colletotrichum; species Colletotrichum sansevieriae. Next base: position 70,784 of record JAOQIF010000081.1, on the reverse strand, counting down.
GCAGCCAGTTGGCGAGATCATGTCTAGAGTAAGTTTACTCATCATCTCTACGTGTGATATGAGAAACTAATAGGATATAGAATGTCGCAACTTCGAATCCGGTTTTTGAACGAGCGAAAATTTGCGTATGTTACGATCGAAACTCGGGATAAACACGTAGACCACGCCGAGTCAGCTATTGAGCAGACAAAGGCTTTTGAAGCCGCTTATTTGCTTCTTGAGAAGCGATACAGACGACAACTTATCTCAGAGCGACTCAAGTCTCGTGGCTCTTTTTCGTTTTGCTAGATGTAGCTGGGAGGGCTTTTTCTTGTGTGTGTTTGTTGTATTGTTTCGTGTTGTTTTGTGTTGTTTTGTGTTGTTCTGGACTTGTGGGACAGAGATGGGGCTTTTCATTCTCCTAGAGGACTTGAATCATAGAAGAGATCCCTCGACTATCAACCAAGAGAATCAGTTCTGCCACATTATCTCCTAGCAATATGCTGACGCACGACACACATGGTCTAGAAAGGACTTGTATCTCTTGAGACGTAGAGCCTCTCGGTTTTGGAGAGGATTTGTAGCTGAAAGCTTGGCCTGGGTACAACCTGATCCGCATCACGCTCTCGCCAAGCAAATCCAGGAGCTAAAGTTTTGGTTTGTTGAACCTCTAAGTGGCGAGAGCAATTGCAGCCCAGTGTTACGATCAAGAGACCACTCAAGGCCTAAGGTAGTGATTGTTCTGCTACCCTGTTGCTTTATCTGGCAGCTTCAACATGATCACCCTTGATCTCAAAAAATCCAAAACGTAAGGAAGATATGGCGACAACGCCAAGGTATTTGAACAAGTTATTATGAAATCAACTTTATCGATGGTCGTATTCTCCTGGCACATATTGAAGGCGACTTGTTCGTTTCTAGCGTCGCCATGAGACCCCATGCCAGAAGCCATCGCAACTTCCTGACCCGTTTCTATAGCAAATATCTGTAGTCAGGCGATAGGTCTCCCAACTCCGTCTTCTCGTCCTCTGACAAAGTAGACTGGCCGGAGTTCCGGTCTCTGCTCCTGTTCGCAGACCAGCATCCAATAACATAGCTAAAGCAAGCAAGGCCACTCAGGATAACAAAGGCAATGCTGATGCTGTATCCTGGAATATACTTGGGTGCATCCTTCTTCAAGAAAGCAAACACGGCAATGATGCCGCCAATGTTTCCGAAGCCAACCTGCCAAGCGCTGCCGACAGAGCGACGGTGGTGTCCTGTAGGCGTGGTTAGCCACTTCTCTCCCTCGTTCAAGTCTTCAGATTCGCGAAATCTTCGTACCTCCCAGGTTCATGTTGTACCAACAAACGATGATTGGCATGGCCGTGTATGCTCCCGAAGCCACCAGGAACAAAGAGAAATACTGGACTGGCGTGTTGTTGTGAACCGAAATTAAGATCGCAAAGCCCGTGATGGCAACACAGATGGCGAAGATGGCGAAAAGGAACCGGTGGCGCAGCTTATCCGAGATGAAAGCGACAATCATGGAAAAGACGAACGCCACGGCCCACGGCGGCACGCTGTGGAGCTGAGTTTGGATGCTGTCGTATCCGTAGGTCTGAATGATGCCCGGGGCAAAGTAGGCGTATCCGTAGGCCGGCACGATGAGGCCGAAGTACATGAAGCCTCCCAGGATGACTTTGTAATCCTTGAAGATGCCGCCGACGTCGCGGAGAGTGATGCTGCGCTCCGCCGCAGAGCGGCCCTGGTCGATGCGGAGACGGGCCGAGACGAACGTCTTTTCTTCGGCGGTGAGCCACTTGACATCTTCGGGAAAGTCGGGCAGCCAGAAGAAGAAGAAAAAGCTGACGACGACGGTCAACAAGCCCTCGAGGATGAAGATCCAGCGCCAGCCTGCGTAGCTACGCAGACCGCTCATCTTGCCGATGGCGGCCGCCAGGAGGCCGCCGAAGGCGCCGGCCAGGGTTGTGCTGTTGAAGAAGAAGGAGTATCGGCGTTGAGCTTCGTGACGGCGGTACCACATGCCGATGAGGTAGAAGGCTATACGGAATGGTCCATCGTTAGCGGGTACGCCCTAGAAAGTAGGTCGTGAGGGGGTTCAGGGCGTGCGCATTACCTCCCTGGCAGGTATCAGTGTAAGCTCACGCAGAAGGGGCGGGTAAAAGCCTTACAGGGAACATGCCAGTCTCAAATACGCCGAGGAAGAAGCGTGTTGTGCAGAGCCCAGCATAATTCTGAACGAATCCCTGGAGCATCGTGACCAGGCCGAAGCCGAACATGTTGATGCTGAGCCAGACATGTGGCTTGAATTTCTTGAGAAGGATGTTTGAAGGTATCTCGAGGAGGATGTAGGGCACGAAGAAAACGACGAGCGCGTTGTTGTACAGCGTGCCGTCCAGACCCAGCTCAGTTGACAAGCCAAACACATTGGCGTTGGCGATGTTGACTCGGTCTTTTGAAGCCTGGTAGTTAGCATGTAGACGACGTGGCTCAACAGGACGATGGTGTCTCGTCGCGAGCGGGGTGGGAGGCCTTACCGAGGAAAGCAAGCAGATACATGACGCAGAGGAAGGGGATAACCCTCATGTCCTGGGCGCGTCAGCATTTCCAGTCGGTCGCTAGGTGGCGCTGGACAAAATCTCACAATCTTGGTGACGAGCTTGCTTTCTGTGATGTGAGCAGGGCATTCGACATGGTCGTCTGGGTGGCCAGGGCGCTCGAGATCCGTCGCATGGCCGAGGGAGTGCGACGTCGACTCGGCCGCCTTGTTCTCCTTGTCGTATTGCATCTTGGGGACTCGATTGGGAGTCTGTCTTGAGGGCCACAAAGACACGCTCGGGGATCGCGACCCGTCAAGACTTGGGTGAAGTTGAAGGAGTTAGAGGGAGCGGCGCAAAACGACGGTCGACGGAAGACGACCCGCCCTGGGTCGCACCCAGCGTTTATTTCACAGCTCCTTTTCTCGCCCTCGCAAGTTGCAAGTGACTGTGATTGGCGCCGCCGACCTCGGGGTCAAATGGCTCCTTGTAAGACAGGGCCGGTGATCCTCCCGTCTCCACAGCTCCGCCAAAAGAACGAGCCAACACCACGTTGTTGGTTGAGTGTGTCCAGCCCAGCCCGAGTGCGGTAGACAAGCGTCGGTCCGAAGGGGTATTGATCATCCCCCAATACTTCGCAAGCCCAGCCCCGCGTTTCCACGGCATCCTATGCAGACTTGACGCTTGGGCCACTTTGGCAGCTGCGTCGCATCTATTTAGGCCTAATAGTAAGTAACCGACTTGTGCTCGTTCCTATGCATATCTGTTCCTTCCAGCTTCACAAAAGCTTCAGCACAACTCCTTGAGTACCTGAGCAATCCTCCGGAAGCAGTCCAGACTCGTTGCTGGATCCGTTGCTGGATCCCCAAATCTTAGACAATGCTCCGTTACCCTACTCACGACCCCACCACGGCCCCGGGAACGGATTTAGCTGCACTCCACTCCGTCCGCCGATGCAGAAATTGTGACTCGTAAGTGATTCGTGAGTAATCGCCGACTACAAAGGTGACCTAAGCTCAAAATCGGCCGCCGGACTCCCGGAGACCAAGCCGCTCTTGGTTTGGCGATTATGGGAACCACTGTGATTCAAAAAGGGCCACTGGTTCGTCCGTTATTACTCATGCGCTGTTGGGAGCTGAAGTGGAAGTGGCTGGCAGCGAGCAACCACCTTCTTACCTATCAGCGGACACTTCTTTTTACCCCGCGAAAGCCAAGGTATTCCTTTTGTTTGGCACTTTTGTGATTTTGATGGCTGGTAAAGAGCCTCGGCTCCAGATTATGCGTGTAGCTAGTCGCACAGCAAACACCACTGCAGTGGTTCGCCAATTGGTACAGATGCTTTCAGCTTCGAGCTGCTGTACTGCACCCAATCCTAGTACTGGGTCTCTCCGCCCGTCATGTTAAGGAATTTCGTTGGATTCGCTTCGTGCAACAACAATCACTAAGCAATGGTCGAAACGTCAATGTCAGACGATCACCAAATACATACTCAGAAATCTTTGTCCTAAACATTGATTCATATCCGTTCCCTCTATGTTGGAAGCCCGTGGATTCGGCAATCGTCTCTAGGCAGGTAATAAGCTTTCTTCCTTGGCCATGGGTCTAACATAAAACAGTATTCTACTACCGAAAACAAGGACCACACCTTGGTCGGCTTGAACCGCCGCTAAGTTTAAGGGACCACGTTCGAGTCTTGGCACAGGCTTGCGCTCCCTAAGCTCAGCTTGGTCTCCAGCTGCAGTTCTTGAACCAGACCCGCGCTCGTTGTCTGCTATTGGCTCGCACTAAAATCCCCTCCGACACGACGCCGTAAGGTTCTGAGGCATATCTTCAAGGTATGAACCTACATTCCTTGGGCTCGAAACAGCGGGCAGTATTCGACGTCTTTGTCTTTGCTGTTGAGTGGCCGTGAACGTGATGCGGGCATACCTGGTTCGCCAGACTAGACTGACCCCCATACCCAAGCTTGCAACGAGATGGCTTCTGGTAAAAGTGACAATTGGAATGCATTCGATAGTTTCCAGTAAAGTCTATCCAAATTCGAGCAGCCCGATCTGGTAGACAGACTGTTTGAAGTAGTGTACAGTTTCTATGTGTAAAAAGAGACATTGGTTGTCTAATATTGCAGCATCAGCTTCAGTGCAAAACCCATGACCAGTGATAGAAAACGAGACTCGTCTTGGTGTTATGGAAGAATACGCCCCTGTTTTAAAGTTCACGTCTATGGTATCTGTGCCTCCTGTGAAGTAAGCAGCTCAGAGCATAGCATGACAAAGTCTCAAAAATGAATACCACGATTGTCGAGAAGCAGCCGATATTAGGGGGGAAATAAGAAGAAGTTCTGGCCTCGCTTCGGAATTGTGACGTCGGGATGTAGTGTCCGTATTCTGGCGAATTGTGGACTTGTGGTTTGTGGGAATCGAATTGTGGACGCACGTAACTGAGCGTGTAAGCCGCAGTACCCCGCACTCAATGCAGATGGCTGTGGCAACTGGGGAAGTTTTAACAATGAACCACCACTCAGACGACTGGGGCAATTTCATCCATTTCTAACACCAACAACAGGAAATTGAACAGAAGTCGGTCCGAAATGACCATCATTCACGTCGTTCAATTCCAATTCAAGGATCTCGTGCCGCAAGAAGAGGTCAAGGCGGTGGGTCAACCAGCCATTGAATAACAGGGCGCAAGGTTACTGACTGACACCCATCAGATATGCGACGCGATGCTGGGCCTCAAGGATAAATGCATCCATCCGACGTCTAACAAGACATACATCAAGTCAGCCGTCGGTGGACTCGATAACAGCCCAGAGGGCAGCCAGGACGGCATCACGCATGTCTTCGTTGTCGAATTCGAGAACGCCGACGACAGGGATTACTACGTTCAGAGGGACCCGGCCCATCTAGCCTTCGTTGCCGAGGCGGGGAAGGTCATTTCCAAGGCACGGGTCGTGGACTTCACGCCAGGAGTGTTTTGAGGTGTGAGTCTGCTGTGTGTTCAGTGGACATTGCCTCGTGCAACGGTAATGAGATTAGCCATTTATTTGCATTCAGTTTCCTGGACCATTGGTCTCTGATGTAATGGTAGAGGTAGACAGCGAGTGCTTGACTTGGTGTACCGCAAATGCAATGACTGAGTCCAGGGCTGGTGGCCAAAGAAAAGAACCCTCTGAGTGAAACATGCATTCCCAAGGGCTGGACACTAACAGAACGCAGGGTGTGTGTTGGTCTGTGACGAATGCGGGATGGCATCATTGTACTGCCTGGACTGAAGAAAGCCATCGGTGACGGCCGAGCAGTGAGATGATGCACGATTTGACGGCCCCTTAACCCCCAACTGACAGGAATTAATGGCACGATGCAGGGACGCTGAAAGCAAGGCATTCAGGGTCCAATCGAGGCCTTGATGCTTGAGCGCCTGCGCCTGGGGTCGTCTGGTGTCGGTGCCTGAGGGTCCCAGGCCAGAACCCTATCACGATCTCAGAGACATTGGGCCAATCACGACCTCGGATAACAGCTCTCCAAATGGTTAGTGCTCAATAGAAAGCGGGACAGAGCAGGGGACTGGGGCCTACGTCATAGGCGAGGGAGGGCGACGTGATGGGCAAGTGCGAAGTACCTTCCTTCCCTACGTCCTACCTTACTAAACTACCAGGGGTAGGCACTCTATAGAACCGTAGGACCAGCACGCGCCTTCCCTTTCCTGCGTCACAGCAAGGTACCCGGATGTTTCTGCGCCTGTTTTTTGTGCTGGGAGGCAGCGAGCTGGGTACATGGCGCACTATCTGCGCACCCGAGTCTCCGTCACCTGCGTCCTGGTGTCCACTGTCCACTGGTCCAGTCTCCAGGTCTTTCCGGCTTCCGCTTCCGTTCCCTTCCCCTCCCCACCAACCTTCAGCTGCCCGCGTCGACGTCTTTCCAGATCAAGCCCAGGTACCTGCGGTCACCAACTAAACACCACCAGGAAAGGTACCACGGCGCCCTTTCGTTACCTGCCCTGTACTTTGTATCCGTACCTTACGCTTCACTTTTCATGGATCAGGGGACTGTCCCTAGCTGAACTTCTCCCTGGGCTCTACGCGAATAGCCAACGACAAGACCTGCCTACACCTCGCCCAAGTTTCCTTCTACACCTGTCACGCATCCTCCTCGCTCCGTTCTCTTTCTGCCTTCTGCCACGACTTGAGCATTGCGACATGCTAGATGATTACCCCTGATACCCTCTGACCGTCGTCCTACCTTCGTCATCCCACAACCGACAGCGATAACCTGATTACCCCGCCAAGTTACATACCTGGCGCTTTGCGACAACGCCCTTGTCTGAGCCCAACATCGTAAACGAGAAAGAATTACGACTTCATTCCTACTCGAACATCTTTCCTTCTCTTCAACCACGATTCACCGCCACTCGACGACAATGGCAGCATCGCATCCCACCCTCATCAATCTGCCTCCTGCCACCTCCAATCCAGACACACCGTCTGAGATGCCGTGCGTGCCTCCCTACCCAAACTACCTCGTCTGGTACTGACTAACGTATTTGTCGCAGAGGCACCCCGACGAGCACTACAACGTCCCTGTCGGCCCTCTCCACCACCGCTATCAAAGATGGTCACCGAGGTCACCTTCCCCAGGGTCCTGCCGGCCGTGGTCACGCCCACCACCCCTCGACGACGAGCCTCGAGGCCGAACGAGCCGACCGTATCTCCCGCCTTGCTGGTCTCGAGCGAGTCTCGACCCTGCGGGCACCGCCGCATCACCAGAATACCGGCTCCTCCTCCCTTTCTCCGCAGACTACCCCTACCTCTACGACGGGCTTCCCGCCCAACTTCCCGCAGACCCAACACCTTACGCCAGCCTACTTCGATGCGCATGGCCAGCCCACCGCTGCAACCAAGATGAGCACCGTCGGCACCGCTAGCGCTACCGAGAGCTACGTTGGCGACGACAACGAGACGCGTACAGCTCCCGGCGAGCAGGACGAAGATATGTTCAGCATGGATACCAACTACCGGGAGGCCGATTCCGTCACTAGCATGGGTGCTGAGCCCGAGCATATGGATGAGGATGCGGCGACACGCTCGACTGGAGGTTACGATGACCGTATGAGCGATGACGGTTCCGCTAGTCTCGTAGGGTTTGGCGAAGGCGCCAACAGCACCGTTTCTGGCCCCATCTACCAGCGTCGACCCATCCCCGGCGTCGGCGGTCAAGGAGGTGTTTGGGGTCTTGAGAGAAGCGCTTCCGGTCTAAGCGATGGCATCCCGACTCAGCGCAATCGCGACGTGGCAATGTGCGGAGATACTCCTACCAGCGCAGCAGCCATGCAGGAGAGAAAAGAGGCGCGCATGATGGACGGCATGACCAACGATGGCGCGGGGGTTCCCGATGACGAAATGTTTGTCGACACCACGAATAAGCCCCCGGTTCCCGTCTCGCAACTGTCGGGACAAACTCCGCAAGCCAATCCGGGCACGACGCCGACGGCGCGAGATACCGAGCGTATGATCAGGGAACGACTTGATGGCGGAGAGGGCCGGATGGGCAACGCGGCGCTGGGAAGTCCCCAAGGCGGAGAACGCTTAGGCAAGTTCTACTTTGAGGATAAGAAATGAATGTTTGTCGATGAGAAGACATGGCTTTCATTCGACGAATATAAAAGGCACGTTGATGGTGCCGAGAGCTCGTCGCCATGCTGTGCCAGCGGTTCGAGAAGTTGTTGAATTTGTATTGGGACGGGGAGAGATGCGGACTTGAGCATCTGCTTACATGAAATGGTTGGTTCAATTGCTTGGGAAGGCACCGGTACGGTTCGGCTGGAATATGACATGGGCCTAGGCATGGCTACTGGAATGCGAATTATTGATTCTTGTTGCGAGGTACTACATCCCTCCGTGATGTCCGACGCAGGCGGTGGGTAGAGAGCCTTTTTGAAACTATGATAAACTTACTTCTTCGCAATGTGATACTTGGCCTCAGAGGTTGAGTCGCTGATCGCATCTGCAGTGCTTATTGTAGGCATGGTCAGTTTGAACCGACTGATATTCCATGGCTCGGTATCGAGAACTGGTCCCCGAATAAATTTCTCATGCACCGTGGTCGCTATGGACTATTTGGCCGGGAGGTTCTGTGCCTGACATTCATAATCATCGCCAACTTCAACAAACTTAACTTAGACTGAGTAAAAGAGCAGCTCTATGGTTGAGATGCAAATGACCTTCGACGTAGCGAAGAAGTCATCAAGTTATTTCTCCCTCTCCTTGCAGTTATTTTCGCTTGATCGACGGTCCGTCAAGGATTTCCAGTCAAACCCAGAACACGGGGTTGAACGATCTCATCAAATGAGCAAACCGGTCTTGCGCCAGGGACCTTGGGCGACGCCACAGCATGCCTTAGGTAGCACGATATGCCGTCCTAACTGCTCAAGCACCACCCCTCCACATCCACAAGGCCTCTCTCCGAAGATACCCGTGAACACACCCGCGATGTAACGCTGACCTTACTTTGCGGCCAAGTGGTAAGGACATCTCCAACCGACCAGGACCATGCTGTGCTGTGCTCTGCTGCCTAGTGGTTTTCTTTTGCCCATGCCTACGGCAGCCTGCAGGACGCACTAGGTCAAAATTCAAAACTTACCGCTTATAGCTAGATTTCTACTCTAGGTATACACCATCCGTAAAATCAGTAATACCCCTTTAATAATTAATATATATTTATATTTATTATATACTCTAAGCGAATCGCACACTTTATTACGTGAATTCACGAAACTATACACTTCTATACGATTTTATATCTTAGTAGTCTTATATTTTTAGTTATATCTAATAGCTATAGCCAAGATATTATTAATTTGCCTAAAATAGGTAATAATTAACCACTTCATAGTGAAACTAGTTAGAAAATAGCAGTTCTATGCATACTACTAATTAGATTTATCTTCTATTATAGAGCTAGCTATTATCAACCTCGTTAATTCCGATGATTTCGAAACCTTACTAACTCCCGAGACCTTCTGAGCCGAGTTATATAAAAGTATAGCTAATCCTGCTGAATAAGGCCTTTTCATACCTGATATTAAGCCTTAGCTAGGCCTCTTAACTACTATTCAACGTAGTACAGAGGAATAACAAGCTAGTATTAAACGCACTAAGAACGAGCCGATTATAAACCTAATAACTAATATTATAATTAACCTATAGATTGCATCCTTCTATAAGATAGACCTCAATAGAATCCTAATTCAAATATATACTCGCGTAGAGGCTATTAAGAAGTTTATAGGAAAGTTATAGTTCTTGATAATAACTACCTATACTTCTCATATAGATATAATAGGTTATGTTCTTATAAAGTTCGCTATAGAGAAGCATTTCCTAGACCGGGACTAGCGAGCAATACTAGTAAACCCAAAGAACCCTATAGATATACATAAGTTTCGCAGCGTTATATATAATGCTATAAATCTTTATATATTTCTCAAGGAGTTGTTAATTATCCCTAAGAAGGAGATTTATACCCTTTAACTAGTCTCCTAGAGGCAAATTAAGCTAGTTATTTCTAACCTAAATATCTCGAAGAAGATCCGGTTTAAGTAATATCCTATACTAAAGGCTATAATAACTACCTCTAAGAACGATATAGCTAAATCTATATATATTTAGACTCGAACCGAATAGAAACCTATAGCAAAGGCTATTAAGGCTAAGGAGCAAATCAAGAAGCAATCTAGGTCTTAGAAACGTATAATTTCAAAGGTAGATATATAGGATATTAAGCCTATTATCCTAGAGGAATCTAAAGAAGCAAGCTAGGAAGAGATTATAGTTAAAGAAGTAGAAGAGATTAAAACTAATCTACCTGATCTTAGCGATATCTAAATTATTCTCAAGTTATAGCTATAAATATAAAGCTAGTTTAATCTATATCTCTCTCACTATTATTATTAGGTACTATTAGGATTTAGTTAATATTAATGCTAAACTACTAAAGCTATACTTTTACCTATTCTACTCTATTATCCTGCTTTTTAAGTAGGGTAACCTCTAGGCTATACTTTGAAATTATATGCAGCTTAAGATGTTGCTATAAGAAGTCATATGCCTCAATCTATAGATACTTTAACCCGTAGAATTCCAATATAGGATAGAGATTCTACATAGAGGCTATAATATCTCTATAGATATTTAATATATGCTCTAGTAGATATTAATCTAAGTTAAGCTCTTCTTATAATAATATAGCTAGTATCTCCTGGACCTTTTTGAGATTAATCGGCTAAGCAAAGTCCTTTGTAGTTATTAGATTATAGTAGTGATATAACTTCTAAGGTTGCCTAGATACTATATGTGGTCAGCTCTTTTATACCCGTATAGTATAGTTATTCCAGAGCTGAACGAAATTACTAAAGTCCTTACGGATTAAGGGTAGAAAGATAAATAATAGAGCAATTCGGTCTATAAGTAATATAGGGTAGAAGAGACTAAACGTCTAGAGTCGGTAGAAATACGCTTATTAAGATTAGTTATAATATTAATATATAGAGATAGAGAACTTATACGCTAGAATATAGACTATGCTTAATAGAGCTAATTCCACTAGCTCTTAATCTTAACGTTATAGATACTCTTACTAAATATCTAATAGTTATAGAATTCAATTAGTATATCCTCTCCTAGTCGGCTTAGTAGTCTCTTCGTATAGTCCTATAATAGATACTACTAGGCCCTAGCAATAAGAGCAGTCTTAATACTATAGTTAGACCGTATAATCCGGGGTATAACTTTCCGACGTTAAAGTATAGAGAGGTACTAGGCAAGGATAGATCGTGCTATATATGCTGAAAACCTAACGTAAAACTATATAATATATCGCGAGTAGGTATTAATTATAGTATATATCTTAATCCCAAATAGAAGTAGTTTGTTATATACGTTAAGTAACTAAATAAAGTTTAGCCCGGGCGTAGTCTAACCCTTTCGTTGGTATTAGATCTCTTGAAGTCGGGCGGTAACTTCCTCGGGAAAAACTATATAGTATGCCTCATATAAAGCATTGCAGCTGATAATATAGCCATGCTAGCGCATGAATATATAAAGGAACTGCTAGCTAAAGTTCCTTGAGAGTCGTATAACCTCGTTAGTTAACTATAGATATATTATAGTATTACTTAAAGCTGCTTGGATCTGCTCGGGAGATTATTAACGCTATAACTAATAGCATTTTCGGATATTAGATAGACTACGTTATGAGATTATAAACCCCTCTACTTATAAGTAAGTAAGGAGGTCTAGTTTTGAGAGGCGGTATATAAAAAATAGCTTAAGGATATATTAGAGTAATCTTATTAAGAAAACTATATGGACTTCGCGCCGAAGTTCTTATTTCTAGAGATAGCGTTTTAAAGTCAATAGAGATATTTTAAATTAGAAGGACTCTTAAAGAAGAGTTATAATTACGTTATTCTTCTAGCTATTATGGAATTTATTAGTAATAACTAAGCGGAAGGGCTCTAAATTAGTACGTAGGCGACTAGCTATCTAGTATTAAGTACTAAATTAATATAGTATTTAGCAAAGTATTATAAAGTTAATCGAAACGTTATAAGAGTAAATAATAGGGGTATCTTATTAAAAACTTAAGAATATAAAGATAGAGCTATCTAACGCCCCTATATAGGGCTATGAAGCCCTATATAGGGGTGCCCTGTCTGCTAAACCAAAGTACTATCCATGCTAAACTCCAAGACTATGCCCAAGACCTATAAACTTATATATATACTAGTAACATACTTCCCTATATTACTAAACTCTAAACTCGAAATATCGAAGTTATAAAGCTATAAATACCTATAGGCAAAGTTATAAGGGACCGTCTATTCTAACTCGATCTCAATATTTTCGCCAGTCTCTATATAATATATTAGTAAGTCTATGAAGTATTATGAGTATTTATATAAGCACGTACTAAGTCTAGCAGCCTCAATACGGTTAGCAATAGCACCCAGGGCGAGTCTAATACTGCAGAGAGCCTCAGGCGATATATTATAGAGATGCTCGAGGAAGCACATCTCAATACGGGAGACCTTAAGCTTGCGCGTAGTTATAAGCTTAGTGCTAGCCTGCTTACGGGGGGTAGCAGCCTCCTTCGTGACTATAGACTTATTAGTAACGGTATATAGATTAAACTATACTATATAGAACTTACTAAAAGAGCAGTTGCTAGCGCCCGAGTTATAGGTATAGTTAGTATAGGCATTATAGCTATTAAGGATAACATAATCCCGGTAGGGTCCGTTATTATTCTTATAGGTAGTGCAACGATCCGTACTATAACGGGCGTTACTATATACCTGCATAAGGTAGGCGTTCGCATTCTGAGGGTGCTTATAATTAAGCAGCTTGAAGCTATGCTAACTATTGATAATTATAACGCGAGCGGCAATCATATTCTGTAGCTATATACTTATATTAATAAAATAAAAGACTATAAGAATATATATAATAAACTTACCTCTAGATCCTACTTATCCAGGAGGTTATTAATAAGGGTATAAGAGGCAAACTCCGTAGCATCTTATATAGGTTAGATCAAAAATAATATAAAAGGGTATAGAGGTATATATACGCACTAAGTAGAAGGTAGTAGCCTCTATAAGACTAGCATAGGGTAATAGAGACTTAGGAATATATTTAGTCGGGATTATAACCTCACCAATCTGCTCGGGAATAAGCTTAATAACCCAGGAGTTAACGGAGTCGTCAGCTTCTATAGAAGTCTTGATAGTCTTATGAGCAGTCTTGTTAGGTTTAGCTATAGCCTCTGAATTAGTATCGTAGTTAGAAGACATTATATAGACCTTATTAGTAGTATAAGGGTATAGGCGGTTATAGGAATGCTAGTAGAACTATATATATATATAGGGAGGGGCTATAAGATATAATACGTTACTATAGAAATCTATATAGAAAAAAATATTAGATACTAGAAAAAAAAGGTTAATAGAAATAAACTATTAGTTATAAAACTAATCTATATAAAAGCGAATAACTCTGATATTATAAATATATATAAAAGTAGGTATAACTTACTATTATATAGGTAGGCATAGGAAAAGAAAAGAGAGTTCTAATACCTTACTAAAAAGATATTTATTTCGAATCAGGTAGCCTATGCGTTATGCATAGCCTAAAGCGTACTAATCGGATCTCGGATTTACTTATCCCGACCGGACCTATTGCATATAAGTATTATTTTATGTAAAACGTATTACCCCCTATATCAGTGGTGGCGTGGCCCTAATACTACTTTGAATTTTGACCCAGTGCGTCCTGCAGGCTGCCGTACATGCCCTAGAAAACGCACACCAAAGACTTGACAACAGACTGAGCGCGCGTGGATCGCTGCATAGACTAGGCACACGGGGGAGGGGGACTATCACTGCCCAGTGCAGGGGAACGAAAACTAAGATAAATGAACAATCTCCGCTACGCTGCGCCTTGCGTTCCATCCACAATAATTCAGGAATAAGGCGTCGTTATCCAGCACTATGCCCGCCGCGGTTGCACGCACCAAACATGCGGGACTCGGTGATCTCTTACAGGCCGCTTACCTCTCTAGTGGCGGTTATATCCGTGGCAAGTATTTGGCATGTCGATCCGGACAAGCTCGCAACCGCGATGAGGCTGCCATTCTCGCTAGGAGCGCCATAGGCTTCGCCCGGGGACGATGCTACGTCGATCTTTCTTGCGGATCTATTCGCAAAAGCCTAGGCTCTTGAGGCGTGTCCTCTGGGTTCGTGTCAACAGGGCTCTCTCACAGTCGATCTCGGATCGCCGAGTATGAAGGTTATAGCAACGCTACGAGCGGGTTGAACATATAAAGGGTATTCTGGCCGTCACTCAACCAAACATGGATGAACATGACTGACTTTGTTTTTTTTCTCTCTCGTCAGCATCCGCTATGCCGCGGCTCCTACGGTGGCCCTCCGCTGGCAAGCCCCACAGCCTCTGGTCCCCGAAGCACCACCCAACGGGACCGTCTCCGCGACGGATTTTGGCCCCATTTGCCCGCAGAGATACCCCGCCATCCCCGGGGCTCCCTTCATCCCCGTTTCCGAGGACTGCTTACATCTCAACGTCTACAAGCCGCCGAACGCCACGGATCTGCCGGTCATGGTGTACATCCGTGGGGGAGGCTGCGGTTCCGGGAACGGGGGCCAGGACATGTCGGAAATCATCAACGCGAACGGGAACAGCTTCATCGCGGTCGTGCTTCAATATCGGCTTGGTCGTTCCCTTGATTCGCTCAACGAAGCGAGGACCTATGGCCAACGTCGTCGCGACACACAGCTCGGCGCTTTCGGTTTCCTCTCTTCCGCCGACGTCAAGTCTCGGGCGTCGTGGACGCGGGGCTCGCGGACCAGGCCTTTGCGCTCGGCTGGGTGCAGAGCTTCATCTGTCGGTTCGGCGGCGATCGCAAGAGGGGTGACGATTGCCGGAGAATCGACTGGCGCCGGGTCTGTCATGTACCTCGCTCTCGCAGCGGACGGTCGTCTCGGGACGTGGTTCTTTACGAATGTGAGAAGGTTTCAACTTGCGGGTTGCTGTTTCGAGTATTTGACTGGTTGATTCTGGGCATCGCGGCATCGCCGTATCTTCCATGTCAGTACGACTACGATCCACCGTTTCCCACTCAGCGGTACAGCGCCTTTGCCGAGAGGGCGCGTTGTTCATCGTCCGGCAACGTACTCGATTGTCTACGTGGTAAGGACAGCACGTTGCTTCAGCAGACGGGTGCGATTACCACCTCTGAGCAGACGTATGGGTCCTGGTACGTTCTGCCGTGCCCTTCAAAGAGAGACTATCACCAGTTGACAAGATGTACTAGGGCATTTTACCCCGTTACCGACGGCCTGTACGTCAGGAGCCTTGCCAGCGTGCAGATGGGGCAGAATAGAGTTGAAGGCGAGTGTCTCTTGGTCGGAGTGAGGGTTTTTTTCTCTTGACACAGCCATCTCGTAGTCCCTAAGCTGACTATCCCGCGATAGAACAACGCGAACGAAGGACCCCTTTTCGTCCCTCCCAACGTCGCCAACATCACGGACCTGACCTCTTGGCTGAAACTCGAGTTTTCCAACCTGTCTCCTGGACAGACTGACCGAATAATGGCCGAAAACCCGACAAAGCCGGTGCGAACCACATTCGGTTCGAGACAAACGGGTTGACCGTTCTCACGGCTCTGGACGTAAGCCAGGCCGGAACAGGGGAGCTTCAGCGTGCCATTGTACGTAGAGATGAACGACACCTACCGGCCACCAGCATCATTACATTGATTCTTCTTTTTTTTTTTCCTGTACAACCTGATATCACCCCTTATCTCCCTCGTCTCCCCCCGCCGTCTTAAGCCTGATCTTCAACAGCAACATCTGACTTCCACGCCCTAGAACACCTACGCCGAAGCAACCTTCGTCTGCCCAAGCTATTGGCTCTCATCCGCCTGGCACCACCAATACTCGGTCCCTTTCGCTGCTTGGACATTCCCGCGTACTTTGGCCCGGCGACGCCCAACCAGAGTCCTGACTTCACGCTCGCCTTCCGCAAGACTCGGGGCAACTTCGTCACGCAGGATAACCCTTCGATTGACGACAAGATCGCCAATGGCGGCGCGTCCAGCGCGGAACCGAGTGCCGAAAGCGGGGGCACAATCCAGTGGCCGGTCTGGACGGAGACGGCGCTGAGTTGGACCTCAACCAGACGGGCGGGGTGCCGCACCAGTTCGTCACGCAATTGGGTGTTTCGGTGACGCAGTTCGCGGCGCCCCGGGAGAGGAATGAGATCGCGGTCGTCCCGGCGTATTCATGGGAGGGCGGGCGAGGGGCGAGATGTGAGTTCTGGAGGAGGCTGGCACCGAGTATCCCGACGTAGCGTGGATGACGGATTGGAGTGTTTTGAGGTTGTCTTCGTAGCTTGATACCTCCTGTGCTGCGGCTCAAATGACAGTCGACTCGAGAGGATTCATGATGACCTATCCGTCGCGGAGCAGTTGAAACGAGACATAGCAGATGTTTGCTAGACTCAAGCCTTTCTGATATGAGACTTCGAAAATATCACCCTCAAATCGTATTGCAACCTCAAGTACTCAGCGTTGCGGGAGCCATGAAGCAGAGGCAACACCTTCTTGACAAGCCGTGAGATATCATCCGCAATTCAATAAAAGGTAGGCGCATGCGGAAAGAGACTATCTCATCAGAAGCGGTGAAGCCATACTCGGCCAAGTAAATCTATCCAAATGGTAAACTGAATCTGTTCTAGACATCACGCGACTAAAGACTTGACGATGTGAGCAATAGTCGGTATAGACGTGAACAGCACAGTGATCGTGCCGAACAAACTCATCGATAGACTCGACAACGCCGCCGCACGCGGGTCAGTTCGGAGAAGAAATGCCGTGGCAATGGCTGAAGAATTGGCGCCCAGCGTAACGCCTCTCGTAATGTAGTCATCTAACCCCCAATAACACACAATTAGCCCGCAGTTCTCAACCGGGGGAACGGAAACACCGTTTCTCTCACCTTCGGGAATCCGGAACCACGCCAGCATCCGCTGCCCGACAAGGACACCGACAATGCCACTCATAATGGCGACGGCCGCGACGGTGTTCAAGTCCCCTCCCAGGTTCTGCGTCGCGGGGATCGCCAGCGCGAGCGTCAGGCTCCTGGACGCGAACGCCAGCGACCTCTCCGCGCTGATGCCGATGGCGAAGCACAGCTTGGGGTACGCGAAGAGACAGCCGACGGACATGGCGATGTTGGGCAGCACGATTGCCACGAAGTGCTGCTTCAGCTCGCGTCGGTACTGGTACATTGGCAGCGCCAGCGAGACGATGCTCGCGTCGAGAACGGTGCTGAAGATGTCGCCTGCGCCCGGCAGCCGGCCGGAGCTGGTGTGCAGCCAGAGGTACGTGTAGTTGGCCCCCGTCCGGAAGGAATGCAGGGTTGTCGGTAGGCTGTCGCCGCGTGTTGCGGCCAGAGCCCAGATGCCGAGGACGGAGAAGAGGGAGGAGACGAGGACCGGGTGGAGGTACTGGCGCCAGTTTGCGGGGATCGTGGCCGCGGCCATGTATACGAGGATAATGAGAGACAGGTGGAGAGGCATGCCGTATCCCGTTGCGTAGTAGATCGGAAGGCCGATGAAGACGCAGATTCCGGCGTAGACGGCAAGGTCGAGGTGGGCGCAGATCCAGGCCGCCCACAGCTGCGCACGCGGGAGAGGCAGCGGAGCTTGAGGCGGGAGCGAGGTGTTCTGCGCGGTCAGGGCGGACGGTCTGACCGGGCCGTCCGCGGCTGGGAGGAAGTTGTGAGTTGCGGGCTGGGAGGGCGTCGGGGGCGCGATGGTGTTCAGAGACATGGAAGACGGCGCGGCGGAAATTGTTCGCGAGCCTGGCGTCGAGTCGGTGCGCGGCGGGGTGTCGGCCAGGGGAATCTCGTCGGTCTCGTTGCCCATCTCCTCTGCGCGTTCTGTGAGGGCGCGTTTGGATGATCCGAGAAGCAACTGGAGACCGCGGGTGAGGTAGGCGGCGAGGGCCATCATGATGACGAAGCCGATGACTGGATGTGTTAGCGGACCGAATGCTGTCTGAGGTCGGACCTCGCTCACTGAAGACGACGATGATTTTCGCCACTTCGACTATACCAATGGACGGGCTGAGAGGGAGCATGATGAAGGACGGCGTGAAGAAGACGTTGATCCAGCGAAGGGACCAGCCAGCCTGCGGGAGTTAGTTTCAACAAAAGTCGTGCGAGCTGACGAGACATCTCACCGGCACATCGATTACGGCTACCACGGCCTTTGTCCTGTGGTTCCCGAGGACCAGTTCGGAAAGCAGAAGAGAGACGAAGAGCAGGATGAGGCAGGCCACTGAGGCTGGAAACGAGACGCCGGCAGTCTGGAATATGATACTCATGCCAAAGCACGCGGCAAGCATCGCCATGATACCAAAGGGGACGTAGAGCCATGAGATCAGTAGCTTAGGGGAAGATTGCAGAGCGGCCTAGTTCCTTTTTTAGATATCTGTAGCCGTAGGTCTGTCGGAATACAAGAAGTGACGAACCAGCTTTATCGCCTGAAAGGCGTCGAGGCAATTGGTGAGCCATTGAGGCCCGGCGAATGGGCGGTTATTGGCTGTCGTCATGGTTGCATTTCGACCACGAAGTCCATCTCAGGCGAGACGAATCTTCGCGAAAGTTGCCAGAGAAACTGGGGCAGGAAACACTTATAGTGAGAATGGCTCAGACACCTCCGACTTACAGACATAAAAGCATAACGACACCGCCGCCCAAATTAGTCAGTGCCATTTCGGTTTTAGCGAATCGGCGCCGATGCCGCGCCGAGACCGAAGACGCACGGCAAGTCTCGGCAGCACTGTAAACATGCTCTCCGTCAGCGTCCAAACGGTGCCGAAAAAGTTGGGTTGGCGCTTCTGATGAGACTACCTCAGGGGTCTTTTTCTGGGCCGGCCGATCGGGATGACTTCCGAGACAGCGGGACGCATCCGAACGTTTCGTAAGTCCGCACCACGACGTTATTTCAACGACTCTCAGTCATGTTCTAGATGGAAATGATACATTGATAGGCGATGGAAGCCAGCCTGAATGTTGATCCATTACACGACTGGAGTGCGCTCCGGACCTCACTCCGCAGGGGGAAACACCAAGACGAGGACTTGACTGCTCGAGCACCTGGGAAATCATGTCGCATCTTCCGGGCACCATGAGACACAATAGAAACTTGGGTTCTCATGACATCAAATGCTAATTATATCTGAAAATGACCCACTTCTAAGTGTTTGTGAGTTCATTGTCCCGCGAATATTAATGAGCCAGATTTTCCCCAGTGCCTTCCAGATCCCATGCGGCGTGATCACACATATCCGTCCCTTCCAAGCCACACCAAAATCATCACCCTTGAGCCCAATCAACTCGTCTTCCCTCCCATACTTCCTGAACCAAGAAAATAAAAAAGCCAAACTCACGTCGTATTCATTCGAAAAACGTGTGTCGAGAATGTCGTAAATAGCCAGCAACTATTCCATGCTGTGAGATGAGACGAGAAGGCGAAAACCGACTTTATCGCGAGGATAGACACCGAGTTTAATCTTACTGTCCTGAGTCACAAAGGCTTCTCTGGTTTTCTTGAGGATGTGAAAGATATCTGATAGAGAATGGATGAGTCGGTCGCTGATGCTTCGGCTATCTTTGACCTCTACCCAAGTCCGCTTTTGATCATTGAATACTGCCAGGCCTCTGCGACGAGCATCGACTGCCAAAAGAGTATTAGTTATATATGTGAAAGAGAAGTGAGTGAGGAAGCGTAGAGAACTCACCCTCCCTGCAATGAATGAACTGCCTTACTTGCTGCGTGGTCAGCTTGGGTCCGAAGTGAGAAGTTCTGAGTAGGACCAGCACGAAAACATTCTCCACGTGAGAGAAGTTCTTCGCAAAAGATGCCAGCTCAAAGGGGCAGACCTTCGAGTCCAAGTGACCGTTGAGCGAATTGATCAGCGCCGGCCAGCACTGGAGGCGACATTTCAACCCATGAAGCGTCGGCTGGTCGTATCGAATGGCGATATTCCGGATGTTGGGAGCATGGATCCCGTGCGAACGCCAGAGACGCTTTGATTGCCGGGCATACTGGAGCCAACAGTCAGGCCAGACGGCGAAGGATTGCTGCAAAGTAAAGACCAACAAATCCTTCCTGCCACGTACTGCAAGGCTGGGACATCTAACGGCGGACCGAAAGTCTACGCCAAACTTGTGCTCGATGAACTTTTTGAAGTCAGGGAAAGCTTTTCCGAGGCGAATGATTTGCCGAAACTCGGATTTCTCACTGTGTGCACCGCGCGAAATCTTTGCCATCGCATTAGGGCCTTGGCCTTCAACGCTCACGTCGGCGTAGATGATCGCCGGATTGTAGTCGACAGCTGCCTCAAAGATCATGTTTTTGATCTCAGGCGGAAGCTCCGAGAACCGACGGAACTGAGGGTCCTCATCAAGCTGGGTCGAGTCGGCGGGCTGCGCGGGGACAGGCATGTTAGCGGCGTCGTTGTTAGCGCTGATAATCTGATTGTTCAGGTCGACAGAAGCCACGGCGATGCGGGTGGTAGAAGACGGAGAGCCAGTGTCGATGCACCTGTCGGATGAAACGTCCTCGCTAGACAATCTCGGTGTACTGTCTTTGAAAAGCGAGAAACTGCTGGATACAGAGGTCAGATGATGGGTGCGTGAAGGGAAAGGGAAGGGAAACTGTACCAGGTCTGATGGCAAACTCGAAGGTGCAAAAGAGAGTCGCGGTCGCCGAGGACGTCTAGATGCGGGAGCCAGAGCGAAGGATAAAACCGCAATAGAGAGAAAAAGAAAAGATGGGGAAAAGTGTCACAACAGCTGGCGAAGAAGGTGGCAGGTGCAATATAGTTGCAGATATTTGGTGAAAGTAAGTAAACGTAAGGCTCGCGAACGCGAGATGGGTGAGACGCTGTTTGGTGAACTTATTGTGGAAGGAGCAACTGAACCATCAAAGTGGGATCAGAACAAGACCTGGAGTAAGCTTGGCAATTGCTGCAGAGCAGGTCAGAGCGACAGAAAAAGTGCAGTTTTCTCTTGGGAGCAGATGTCGGGCAATCGAGCTTTTGCTAAATTACGCCGGTTCAAGGCGTTGCGTTCGTTGTTGGTGTAGATGAGATCCTCTTCGTGAGGACCGAGCGAAGTCAGATGTCGAAAAGAGTTGAAGGTTCAATAACCAGTTGCCGAACTCCGAGATGATATAATTCTGTTGATATCTGAGAAGGACTTGTTGCATTCAGATAGCAGCCGTGAGACGTTTGCGGACCAGCCAATGGAGTCCAGTCTAGCTGCTGGACGATCGAGGTGATGCGGGTATTTGGGAAGATGTTTGGCTTGTCGGTTGGGGGTAAACGAGACCGGTGCCTTGCCTCACATATGAACGTCAAGTTACTGGCTCTGAAAGTATTCGAGTGACATTCCCTCCTAGGAAGCAGGGAAGAAGCGACTACACTGATGGCTTTCGACCGGCCAAGCGGCTTTAGTATAATTGGAGTAGTCGTCAAAGTCAGATGCCTCAGACTTATGTCGAACATCTCCACTTGGCTGACGGATAGGGAATGACGTGTGACAACCGCTATCCCTTTACAAAGTACGTCACGCGAGAAGCGAAGTCAGTGAGAGAGAATAGTGGTGTTTACCTTTCCAAACTGCTCAGACAGCTAGCTAGCCCACCGATCCCAGCTTGAGACGCACTCTACGAGTCCGTCCCTGCCGAATCAGTCCAAAAGCCACCCAGTCCATCCAGCGATCCTCCCCCAAAAGTTTTTTTTTTTTTTTTTTTTTTGCTGATTTTCTTGTCGCTGTGAGTACCAAAAGCCGTTGACCTTCCAGAAACACCAAACGAACCCAAGCTTCCGTCCGAGAAGACATCTTTGCAGATGACCAGGACCGAAGCCGCTCGCCGGATTGAAAGAGCCCAACAACAATAATGATACTCGGGTATTTCTGCGGTCGTGCGTGGAGCCTGCTCTGTCGAAAAGAAGCGGGACTGTAGGTGTAGAATACGTCACGGATGGCATAACCACCGCTTAACAGGATACATCCTGATTGCCGACCGACGGCCATGCTCCTCCTCCCGTCCCGGACGAGGTGCCTTCCAACCAAAGTCTCCCCTTTGCCAAAGAAATTGTATGGATGAGATGGGAAACCATGCCCCGACAGACGCCGTTGGATGCCAAGTCACCCCGACCGTCCTCCGGTTCGTATCCCAACATTGAAGTCGTCTCCGCGATTCGCTGATTAAAACTCAAAACACATCGTGGTGCTTAACCCAGTCGATGAGCTACCGGACCGCCCTGTCTCCGTGTTTCTTGCCGCCCTTGGGCCGCAAGGGCCAACTCCACTTTTCCCCCGCGAAATCAAGTATGGCCGTCTTCCATGCGAACGCCGCCCGGGGCTGATGCCGCTCAGCCACTCGTTGACCCCCAAACGCCGTCGTTAAAAAAAGAAGGAGCGAAATGACATGAAAAGATGGGATCGGGATGCTCCACAAACATGAAGAAGGGCTTCGTCCAGGACCAGACGCCGCGTCCTGCGGTGGTTGTCGTTTTTTTCGTTGCATGAGTTGTTCGTCGTCTCGCTCGTTCTGTCGTCTCCAGACAGCACGCAATTCCAGCTCATGTTGAAAATGCTGTCATCAGAAGGCCGAGAGGAAAGGAAAAAGAAGTCAAACAAAAGACCGGTAAGATCCGATGGTATGATACAGGCCGAAAGTTTGCGAATATGTAACGAAGCTTTTTGTAGCTTGGCGACGAGTGGCGGGTCTGATTGAGTGTAGGTCGGTTTTTCGTGATCGATCGTGTGAGAGAGTGTGGAAGCTCGTGTGTATGAGTGGATGAGATGCCCGACCCAGTCGAATCGTGCCTTGCCGCCTACAAAATCAGAGAAAAGAAAATATGTACAATCCAATATCAAACGCCGTCGCGCGTTCTATCGCGACGTGTACTCCGCAACGCCTTTCTATAAAGAGAAAACTGACGTGGTTAGCCTAGGACGTCTGTCCTTGGGGCTGCTGGGCGTGGTGACCTTGGCCTCCACGTCCGCGACCATATCCGCCGCGACCTTGTCCGCGGTAGCCACCACGGCCACGGCCACGACTTCTGCCACCTCCTTGGTAGCCGTTCTGTTGCTGAGAATTCTGGGTTTGCCAGTTGCTAGGGGCAGGCTGCTGAAGGCCCTGCGACAGTTGCTGGCCGGAGGCCGGAAGCTGGCTCTGGGGCCCAGGCTGGCCGGTCTTGAAGTTGGAGATGGGTCTCGGGATGGACTCGGGGTTCTCGTAAACGTAAAGGGATTTGTCGATGCTCGCGGGAATGGGTTGGATCTCGGTACCGAGATCCTTCTCGATGTTATACAGGTTGAACCTGTCATCCCAGTTGATCAGGTTGATAGCCAGACCCAAGTGGCCATAGCGACCGGAGCGGCCGATACGATGTAGGTAGGTCTCTGCGTTTTTGGGGAAATCGAAGTTGATGACGACATTGACGGCCTGGATGTCAATACCACGCGTTAGGAGGTCAGAGCAGACCAAATTCCTGCACACGCCGTTGCGGAAGTCGTGGAAAACGCGATTTCTCGCTTGCTGGGCCATCTTGGCGTGACTGTAGAAGCACGAGTAGCCCAACTCGGTGATTTTCTTGGCCAGCAGCTCGACACGGTTGGTCGAGTTACAGAAAATGATGGATTGGTTGATTTGCAGCTTGGAAAAGAGAGTGTTGAGGCAGTGCACCTTCTGCTTCTCCTCGACGAAGGCATAGTATTGGGTGATTCCGCGCAATGTGAGCTCGTCCATTAGGTTGATCTCGTACGGGCTGACCATATTCTTGTCGGAGAAGTCCTTCACGGACAGGGGGAAAGTGGCGGAAAAGAGCATGACCTGGCGGTCCTTGGGATGGAATTGGAGAAGTTGCTCGATAACAGGGGTAAATTCGACGGAGAGGAGTTTGTCGGCTTCGTCCATGATGAACATGGGGCATTCGCTCAGGTCGGCGACGTTCTTGCCCGCGAGATCGAGAATTCTGCCCGGTGTACCGACAACAATGTGGACGGGATCCTGGAGACGGATGATGTCGTCGCGGAGGCCAGTACCTCCGGTGGTGACCATGACGTTGATTCCGAGGTGCTTGCCGAGGGTTTTGCAAACTTGTGATGTTTGCATGGCAAGCTCACGGGTGGGGACAAGGATGAGAGCTTGGATCTTGGAGACCTTGGGGTTGATCTTCTCGAGGGCGGGGATAACAAATGCAGCAGTTTTGCCGGTTCCGTTCTTCGCACGAGCGAGGATGTCGCGGCCGGTCAAAGCGACGGGAATGGCTTCTTCTTGGATGGGGGACGGCTTCTCGAATCCAGCTTCGAAGATGCCCATCAGCAGGTCTCTCTTTAATTGGAAATTCTCAAACTCCAGGCCCTTCGTGTTCGTGACATCCTGCGGAAAGGAACATTAGCCATGGGTCATCAACCGTCGGCATTGCTGATAGGTACCTCAGTTTGTTGTCTGTTGTCCTTGGCGGGTAGTTTCAGGCTCTTCTTCCAGTCTTCCGATGCGGCGCCATCGCTGCGCTGGTCAGTTCAACACCCAAAAATTCGAGTATTGCATGTTGTACGAACCCCAAAGTCGTCGCCTTAAGCTTGTCTGCAAGTGCTTCCGCCATTTGAAGGTGTCGTTTTGATTTTATGTGCCTAGTGGCAGAAGGAGGGGGAGGGTCTCGGTCGCGGAGGGGGTGCGGCAGCAGAGAGGCGTTTGTGCTAGAACGTAGGGCTTCGGAGTCGAGGAGTTCTTGGGCGCAATTTATGAAGAGTGAGGGAGTTCGTGGTGCGCGATTTCGGTGGTTTCTTTTGATGGTCGTAAGGTGCGGTTAAAGTGGAAGGGAACAAGTTTGTAGTGAATGCCGTGCGTCAGGCGGTGCGCCGCAAGTTTCCCTCCGGGGCAGGACCCCTTGCCTAGCGGGCAGGTGGGGCCACGTGACTTTTGACGGGAAGCTCCCAGTGATCTATGGCCACACTAATGAGAGTTACGATTGGTGATGTGGAAAAAGTCTGACATGGATGTCTGAAAATGTCATGTAAGCTATTTGCGATATGGATGCTATTCCCAGATGTATAGCAGGAGAAAGAAAGGATTCAGTTTGGACAACAACTTCAAATGGAGAATACGGGAAACGGCGAGTGCGCGTTTGGTTAAAGAATAGCTACGCAATGATGTCCTTCACATGTTCAGCTGAATCGTCTCATTAGTATCATGTTGAGCCTCAGATGGAAGTAATGAACGAATGATGCCTATGGCTGATTTGAGAAAGCACTCGACAAATGCGAGGGGCTATCAGCAGGTCACTTCACCGTCGCTTCTCTTATTGGTTGCTGACCGGGCTTACCCCAGTCGACAGCGTACCCTTAGCCGATTGGTCGACTTCACCCACGCCGGATCGCTCCTGCAGCAAGCGGAGCTATCGGATCGGTAGACAGAAGGAGCACTGGGCGCTGCAGAGCAGGTGCGGCAGTGACAATGGGCAGGCAGAGTCGAACCATCCAAGTCTCCGAATTCTCATGAGCTGCTCCTGCTTCGCGTTTTCTTCTCACACACAATCGCCGAGCACCTCAGTACGTCCCCGAGGTTCGCTCGCAAACAATGACCTCTCCAAACCTCTCTCCTGAACCTCCTTGACTATTTCTGCCCAGAATTAACAATCAGCATGGTCCTAAAGCCGCCGCCGGCCTTCGCCATCTGCTCCTACAACAACGTACTGAGCCTCTTTGCGGTCCCCGCACACCACCAGTCCATCACGTCACCACCCCGACGACAGACACTCGACGGCACACCACCACAATGCAGGACAACATCCCGATGCTACGCGACCGCCAGCGGCCCTCCAAACGAAGTTCCCAAATATTCAAGTAAGGATTGCCCCGCCTGGCCCACCTGCGCCAATCCAACACCCTACGACATCTTCGCAATCGACAAGTCGGCACCCTATACCAAAGCCCGCTTCGCTCAGCTCGTTAAACAGTACCATCCCGACAAGCACCACTCAACCCCCCTCGACGCCCTTCCGTCCCAAACCCGCCTCGAGCGCTACCGTCTCGTCGTCCTCGCAAACGATATCCTCAGCAGCCCCGAAAAACGCCGTGCCTACGATTCCTGGGGCGCCGGCTGGCACATGCCGGGGACCGGCGTGCGCGACGATCGTGATATCAACGAGATATACCGTCAGGCCGATCGTGCGTGGCGACAGAGCCCGAACAATCCGGGCATGAATGCGACATGGGAGGACTGGGAGCGGTGGCACGGGCGCAATAATGGAGAGAAGCAGCAACCTCTGTACATGTCCAACGCAAGCTTCGCAGCCCTGGTGTTGGCTGCGTTAGCCGTCGGGACAGTCGTGCAGACGACACGCATGGACAACAGCTCCGCGATCATCATTGAAAAGAGACAGGCCCACGAAGCGAACATCAGCAGTGCACTTAGAAGGCAAAGCGCCGCTGTTGCGGGGAAGGGCAGGGAAGAGAGGATTGAGAGGTTTCTGAGGGAAAGGGAGAATTTGAACTATGACTTCGCGCCGGCCAGGCTTGATGCGAGGCATGGGCCGGATACCAAGTAGATGGGCTGCAATGGCGGCCCGGTTCTCGTTTCATCGAGAATGATTTACGATACACTGTACACTATCGCAGCGTTCTAAGACGCTTCTACTTGGATTAATATAGCGTATTGATCTTGACACATCATGTTCAGGAGGAACCTGTGCTCTTGGCGATGACATCCCGCATCACCTTCTCGGCGTTGGCAGGGTCGATTCGCTCCGTCGGGCCCAGCCGCATCATCTTGCCGACGAGGTACATCAGCTTGCCCTGGGGATAAACTTTCTTGGTCGCGAATTCTGTCAGGACCTTGTCCTCGCCCTCGACGGCGGCTTCGGCAAGCTCGCGGTACTCTGCGTCGGACAGTTCGTGGAACCATAGGTCATGGGCTTCAATGGCTTCCGTAATGGTGTTTACGCTGTCCAGGTTACCTAGATAGAGTGCGACCAAGAGCTCCTTCGCCACCTTGCCTGTGATGCGTTGTTCCTTCAGGTGGAAGAGGATTTCAGACAGGGCAGTGACGGGGACGGTGTCACATTGGCCGTCAGGGGTAATCTCCAAAGTACGCTCGCCTACGGTAGTGTCCGCTTTGTCGACCGTCAAACGACCAAGCTCATGGAGGATCCAGTTACCGACGAGAGGCGCATAGGACTTGAGCCCCAAGGTAGGGCGGCCAGTCTCAGCCAGTTGAGCTCCTAGATTATCGACAATCTGGTAGAAGTATTCCAACCGGCCGCCGTTGTCAAGCGACATAAGCGAGACTGCGTCCTTGGCAGTGAGTCCGTACTCGTGGATCAGCTCATCCAGCTCAGTGTCGGGGAGCTCTTTGACAGAGTTCCGAAGTTGGGTTACCAGATCATCGCCAATCACTAGCGGGCCGAGATCTGGGTCAGGCATATATCGGTAGTCCACCTCCCCCTCTTTTCCTCTCAGGCGGCGCGTGTTCTTCGATCCCAAGGTCCAGCCACGGGTTTCACTGGCAATCTTTTCACCCGCCTCGAGCGCTTGGATCTGCCTGTTCCGCTCCGCAATGATGGCATCCTCAACGGCCTTGATGGTGCTCAAGTTCTTGATCTCCGTCCGCGTGCCAAGAGGAGTGTTCTGGTCGCCGGTCCTGCGCACTGACACGTTGACGTCCGCACGCAAACCACCCGTCTCCATGCCGGAAACGCACGCGTCAACGGCATTCAACAAGACTTGGATCTTGCGAACGAAGGCGGCGGCGGTGCGAGGGTGATGTAGTTCGGGCTTGGTGATAATTTCGATCAATGGCACACCGACGCGGTTGAAGTCAAGCCAGGAGATATCATTGGGTTGGGCCAGAGTCTTGGCGGTGTCCTGCTCCATCTGAATCTGTTGAATGCCAATCGTGACGCTCTCTCCATCTTCTGCCGCGATGCCATCCCGAGTAGTCAGCGTGATCTGCCCGTTCCTCGCAAAAGGCTGGTAATACTGAGTAATTTGGTACCCGGACGGCTGGTCCCACCAGAAGTAATGCTTCCTATCAAAGCGGCTGACGGTCTGAATGTCGCAGTTGAGAGCCAACGCTGCACGCAGCGCAGGTATCAGTGTCTCCGTCTGGAACGTAGGCTGACTGCCCGGCATCGCGACGTCGAACAGGGCGACATGGGAATTGGGGTCATCGTTGAAGGAGGTGGCCGCCGGTGAGAAGAGCTTCTGGGCCGTGTTGAGCTGCGCGTGTATCTCGATGCCGACCGTCAACTCCCAGCCCTCGACTGTCTGGTTGCTCCCTTTCGGCTTTTGGATCTTGGCTTCTTTCTTGAGCTGCTTCTTTTCTTCCTTCAGCCTTTTCCGTAACGGGACGAGGGGTGCTTCGGACGGTGTAGCGGTTGTTGCCGCGGTGGCGTATGCTGCTTTGGTCGCTGGCAGAGAAGTAGTGGGCGACCATGTGTACGCGGTACGGGCCGGGAAGCGATCGAGCGGTCTTCGAGTCGGAGCGAGGCATCCGTGGCGGGGGAGCTGGCCTTTGAAGAGGTACCGCGCCAGTTCGCGAGTCGATATGCGGGTCATCTTGACGAGTCTTCTTGGTCGGCGCCGGGGTGTTCTGGGGATAGCAGCGGCTGAATGTTTGGGACGGGACGGAGATAAGCCATCCGTGGTGGTGGAATCACAGCCTGCTTGGCTTGCGCAGCTATCTGGTGTTGGGTAAACCTGCTTGGACCCCCAAAGAGGATGTCGTACACCCTCTATCAATGCAATGTGGTCGATGACCAGTGGCTGCGGAACCGATGCGCTGTGTGATTGGAGGGGTTCGCTGACCACGGCGGGAGCTGTTGAGGGGTTGGAGGTTGCGTCTACGAGGCCATTACATGGACGTGCCGTGCCGGTTGTTCTCTTCGCCTACTTTAATACGAGTTTTCACCGATATTTCGTGGCAGTGGCACTGAGGGTGAGCATGGTGCGCTGAGCTCGCGACTCCAGCTGTGATAGCTTCAACAGCTCACAAAATTAAGTAGCGAACGGTAAGGTGAGTACGTACCTAGCTTTACTTTTCGGGCCGCTCCACGCTCCGGGCGGTATTCAAGACAGGAAAGCTTATGTAATAAGGTAAGGTACCTTACTGGCACCCGCTTAATACCAGTTGTTTGAAGGAACTTGGCGCGGTTCAGTGAGACTCGAGTACCTAGGCAGCGACTGCCGAGCTCATCTCATTCCTTTTCTTCCTCGGGTAGCTACCTGCTTTACCTTCCGTGTGCCCTCATCCACAAGTCCCAAAAGTCTCAAAGTTCACAGGGATTAATATACGAACTGGAAGGGAGGAAAAGAAACTCGACCCTAAGACTTACATCGACACTAATTTTGTCCTGGTCCCCTCTTACCCCTCTCATTCCTTCAATTCTCACTGACGTCTCTTCCACACCACCAAGAAAACCAAGGAAGCACCACTATCCCTGCATCTCAGCTCAGCTCGTTGCTCGCCCGTCACACCCCACCAACTCGCTGGTCCAGTCTTCCTGGTCATCTGAAACAAATCCGTTGACGGCTGACATATTCACATCCCGATTATATGGTGCCCTCCTACTTTCCAAGCCATGTTTTCCCCGGTGTCAGTTGCTGCTGTTGGGCTACGTAAAGATTCCTGCCCCCGACCAGAAATACAACCTGTCTCCTATCCCATCCAACCCACCCTTCCCTACCTCTCGGGAAGCGATGATCAGATGCCACCACCTTCGCCACGCAAGGGCTGTTCTTCGCTATGATCCTCTCTTCCTTAAAAGCTGCTCTACAGAATTCTGATCTCACCGGGAGTTCCCAGCCCGATCCCGTCCCTCCCAAACTGCTTGGGCACCGTCAGGAACCCCAAAGTCCCCCGCTCTCACGTTGTTTCCTATATCTATCTTTTCGCACATAGCGGCTCTGGTGTAATGTCTTCTGTTGACCGGCGAGTCTCGTGTGTGTACGATTGCGATCATTCTACCAGCCAATCTGAGACATTCTCGCTGTTCACCAGCCATCTTGTCGTCCTGGTACACGAGGTTCACCCGACCTCAGACGGCAACCCGTCCCAGAAACTTAAACCAGCCGTCTTCCTCAAACCAATCTAGCCAGTTCTGTAAATCCTCCAAGCGAATCTACGCCTGCCATGTCACCCGACTATCGTCCTCCAACGGTAGACGACGACGTCTCTGGCTCCATGGACGACAGCCAAGCGTGGCTGGCCACGGACCCGGGTGATGGACTCGTCCATAGCATGGGCGCCGCTCATGCG
This sequence comes from Colletotrichum sansevieriae, assembly GCA_026260285.1. NCBI lineage: Eukaryota > Fungi > Ascomycota > Sordariomycetes > Glomerellales > Glomerellaceae > Colletotrichum > Colletotrichum sansevieriae. The sequence continues at coordinate 40,346 of JAOQIF010000081.1, read as the reverse complement.
CCGGCTCCGTTTCCTCGTCGCGCGAGCGATAACGCCGGCTCTGCCAAACGTCACATGCCAGCCGACGACAACGCATCCTCAACGGCGCGGTCGCGCCCAAGGAGCGCAACCGTCCGGCGCACCTCATCCCAACCCGTCTCGCTAGCGTATCAGTCCGAATCTCAAGTCGCCATGGCCGCAGACGACCTTCAAGTTGAAGTCGCCGCGGATCCAGAGTCTTCGTCGGATGAGACTGTCGTTCAAGAACCGACACACGAGGATGAAGAGCCTGAACAGCCGACGTCGCCAACTACATCGTCCTTGACCAACTTCACAGCTCTCACAGGCAGGACCTACGGCTCAGGTAGTTCAAGCGGGAGCGGCTCGACAATCACCCAAGCATCATTGCCTCGCAGGAGAGGCAGTGAGAGATCGCGACATTACGACAAGTCGCAACTCAAACCTCGTCGCCGGAGCCGCTCACCACGGTCCCAGCTCACCGCACTCAATTACCTCGAGCCAGACTCGCCAAACATCACCCCGGAAGCTATCCAGCGCTCCGTCGAGCAGGCGTACTGGAGAATGCCGGACGGGAGTTACCAATCCCCCTCTACGCGCAGTACCGCCTCTACGGCGTCAAGCGGCTGTCAGAGCGACGTCTTCTCCGAGCTCGACCATGAAACCGACCGGAGCAGTTCTCCGGATCACAGCGCCTATGGAGACTCTCCAAACTGCATGCCTGGGAAGTTCGAAGCGCATCTTGGGCCAGCGGCGCAGCAGAGACAGAGGGTTCATCGAAACTACGGCACGCCCGAGATGCCCAGAGGGAACGCCAATCTGCCTCACCTCCCGCCCAACGCGCTCCAACCACGACTGCCGGGCATGCACCAAGGCCATCCGAAGCATCTCCCGCGGGCTGAGAAGCTACCTCTCACGGGTTATGAACTGATCGCCTCCAAGCTCTGCACCGGTGACTCGGAGAGGTCGAGCATCAGGCCGATCTACCGTCGCTTCGAGGCCCTCAATCACCGGCTGCTCCTTCATCTTCAAGATGAGCTCGCCGAGCTGGAAGAACAGCTGCACCGCCTCGACACGGCGGATACCCAAACAAGGCGCATGCAAAACTGCATACTGCCCGCCTCACGTCGTCAGGATGCCTTCACCGCAGGCGAACTGCAATGGCACAAGACGGATGTACTAGGCAAGATTGGCTACAAGCTGGGACAATATAGTGAGTGCTCCCCTCCGTCGTGCCTCGTTCCGTTACTAACGTGTGTTTCAGACCACGTACTATCGTCCTTCAAAGATACACAGAACCTTCCCAACGCAGATCCGCAAGATGTTGACTATTACCGTGCTTATCTTGCCAACCACAACCCCATCGTCGAAATCGAGAGGCGGTTCCTAGACCCAGTAGATGATCTCGTGTCTCTGGCGCGCCCATCGCCGTCATCCTCCCGGGACGTGGATTTCTCGTCTGACGAATTGAGGACACCAATGCCACGGAAGACCACTTCGCTCTTTCACGGGACCAAAGCAGAGCGGCTTCGAACCATCCAGACGTTTCTCGTCAGCAGCTACCCGCTGGCCGTGGCTATCGCATTCGCAGCGGCGTTTTTGCTTCCCATTCTTACTTTTGCTGTGATTCCCGGTTTCGTTGGGCGCATTGCTGTCGTCTTGCTCGTAGCCGTAGGCGTCGCCTTAGCGGTTGTTCAGGCGGGCATATTTAGGACAGGGAAAGATCGGAGTGGTGCGCAAGCTGCCACGGAGGGCCTGCTTGTCTCTGGAATCTACGTTGGAGTTATGGCTGTCGTTGCCGGCATCTTTTGAGCGATATGAGAGGGTTTTCACTCGGTCGTCGTGCTGGGACTCGGGATGCGTGGGATGCTTGGTCCATCTAGATACCCTTAGAATGTGCTATGGCAGTGAATGTATAATTACAAGTTGATTTATGCTCAAGAAGAAGCCTTGGTAAACTTGAGCTTTCTCGCCAACCAGCACCCCACTGTGGCACCGGTAACAGATCCCTCGTTATCTCTGTGAAATCTAACCGTCCAGTCACCAGGCGCAGGTGCGTCCATCCCACGGGGACAGGCGAGCGCCCAGACGTCCTGGCCGATGAAGCGCATCAGATGAGCAGGTCCCTCTCCCAAAAAGCCACCAAAAGAACCGAAGAGCAAACCCCCTTGGTTCGCACAGTGAAAGACTGAGTCGATCTCTGCGCAGTGATAGTCGCCGTCAAAGGCAGCGTAATCAACGTTCCCGCCTGGCGCGAGTCGAGAAGCCGTGATGTTCCGATTCTCCTTCAGACGCCGGATCCTCAGCTGATCCCCATCAATCTCGGCAATCATTCCAGGAGACTCGGCGCGCTTAGAGTCCGTCAGGGTGATCGGCTCCGGTGAGCCGGCGTACGTAATAACGACCTTGCCCTTGTCGCCTTGCGACACAGCGATCGCCAGCTGGGTGTCATCGTCCAAGAATGTGCCGGTCCAGGCAACGTCCGGCTCAACGGGGCCCGTTTCTGGCCTCTTCAAGCCGAGCAGACTTCGAATGATTTCGTCAGCGGGCGCTCCTGAATTGCCCTCATGGTTCAGTAACACGACTACAGAGAGCCGTTCTTCCGGAGCGTGGAGTCTGCAAAGCCTGAATCCTCTCAACGCACCACTGTGTCCAATAACTCCCACATTCTCTATTTTGCCATAGCCCAGACCTTGGCCGTACGGTGCCGGCTTCCCGTCGCGGTAAGACGGCGGCGTCAGAGCTGCCCCGTACCAACTCTTAGGCTCTGTCGCCAGTCGATCCAGGTATTGCTCGTAAGCGATCATGTCGTTGAGCGAGGCCACGACTCCGGCGTCGCCGGCCCATTCGATCTTGTTGTCCGCGGGGAAGTAACCGCGCTGCTCATCTCCTTCGTAGCCGACACAGGGCGGTGGTAGCTTGGCCGTGTCTGCGTGAAGGCGTGCCGTCTTCATCTCCGCGGGACCGAAGATGCGGTCCTGGAGAAGCGAGTCTATCGACTCTCCGATGACCTGCTCCACGACTCGTCCCAAGATGTGGAAGTTGGTGTTGGCGTAAGAGTACTCCGTTCCGGGTGTGAAGTGGAACGTCCTGAGCCGCTCTCGCATCGGTCCGCTGTGCTCGTCGATCGAGAACCGACCCTCCGGCCGAGCTCCCCAGAGCACGCTCAGCGCCCAGTAATCGCGGATGCCCGACTGGTTGTTGGACAGGTGGTCGATTGTCAAGCACGTGCCCTGTGTCAGTTCTTGGGGCAGCAGCTCTTTCAGCTTCGCCGCGAACCGGGCTCTGACATCACCCTCTTCCGCCAGCTTGGGCGAGGGATTGTGCTCGAGATCGTACAAGAGGGCGCAGAGCATCTGCTTCGAGATTGAGCATATCGGGAGCAGCGTCTCGGCGGTCATGGGGATCTTCTGGACCATGTCGGCGTATCCCCAGACGCGTTGGCCGATGAGGTTGCCGTCTTTGAGCACGGCGATTGCGCCGCCTGGTCCGCGGACGCGGGCGGGGATGCCTTCCAGCGCCTGGGCCGCGGCCTCTTCGGAGATTGGCATTGGAATTGAGTTGTATTTAAGAGAAGACTTTATCAGTCAACAAAATAATGGTGATGACGATTGATTATCCAGCGGAGGTCTAAAAAAGGTGACGGGCTCAGTGAGAAAACGTTAATTCAAGATAACCTCGCCGCAACGTGTGTTGTTTTACCCCGCTCAGTGCACCCCGCTTACCTTCGCGCAACCACCATCAAACCGTCGATGGGCTCGATTCAAGCTCAGAACAACATCTTGCACGCGGAATAGAGCGCTTCGACGACTGTTCTTATTTTACGAGACGAAAATTGCCCCTCGTATACAGAAAGCCTGCATCTTCTTATGTAGCCCAGTTCTTCTCATCCTGGTCATTGACCCCAAATGAGACCCCGAGACAGCGTAAAAGGACTGACGACGGTGTCAGATCCGACGACGAACTAACTCCCGAGTCGACATGATATGAAACTGTGAGAAACATACAAGAAATTGAGGGCCCGTAGGCTGTCTGTCCACTATCGTAATCATCGCTTTCGTCGCAGTCGTCCAATCCAGCAGCCCTAATGGCACGCCGCATTCACTGCCTCCGTCTTCTTCTGCATCGCATATTGACTTAGCTCTGCTGAATAAGAAAGTATCAATTGCCGTTCAGCTGTCTGTATGATGATGGCCTGCTACCCATGTGAAATCCCGAATGAAGGCTCTTGCGGCCTTGCCCCAAGGCCACGGGTCGCGTCCAAGAGCTTTGGCTCTCGAAGTCGCTGCTCATCCCAATGCCCGCATCCGCTACGGTTGAAACGGAAGAAATTGGCCTGGCTGGCTTTCTTGACCAGAGTTTACGCCAAATTGGTGTGGACCAGCTGCCGCACCCACGGACGCCTGGGACTCTACAGATATAGTTGGGATGATTATGAGTTTCGTCGCCACCGGTGCACTCAATGTGGTCAGACTTCAGGGACATCATGGCAATGTGGATATCGTAGAAGCCATTCGCAATAGATATACTGCCAAAATCGGCCTGGAGGTCATTACCTTCCCATCAGCTAATACCTTGGGTTGTAACAATGGTTGAGAAAGGTGTGAGCATGAGAGACAAGCTCAAAGGTAAATCAAAAGCTTCAAGAAAGAGTCTTTGGTGCTGGATCCCAGATCTTTGGGAGCTGCAAGATACGATTTGCTCAAAGCCTGTCTTTCATACACCAATCTCAACAACACAACTGCCAGCTGTCAAGAAGCTATTCCTACTCAATTCTCAATAAAGATTTGAAGTCTTTCTGATATGCTCGCCTGTGTGGCATCTTTTTGCAAACCTCTCCATCAGCATACCTTATTACCTCCAGACAATGAGACAGATCTCAGAACTAATGGCATTCCTTTCACCACCACATATCACCAGTTCATGGATTTTCTTGCACCACACGCAACTCACCGACAGTTCAGGAGGCCATTCTGTCCTCCATGAGTTTTGTGCGCTGAAGCTGAGTTGCCACTGCCGAGTGCGAGTTGCGTACGCTCTTCTCTGTAAAGCTGCTGCACCCTTCCGCAAGCTTCTATCACCCAAATATTGGCCATCTGAGTCGCCCTGTGGCCCAGACAACATCATACCATTTTTATGGCTACCTTGCTCTCGCCCTTTTGGTTAGAACATAAGAGATGTACCCGCCCTTTTGGTTGCATGATGCCTTCACCTCCAGGATCCGCCTGGCAACCTCTCTCAATCAGCCAATCACAGAATTCAGAGCTGAAATCTCTTCTGGCTTCACACGATCCCTTCTGAAGAAGCTCCCGCCCTTTTAGGTTGATGGGGAGTGTTTGATGCTGGGCCCCATCCTACTGATCTGTCTCCCACCACACCCTCTCTCCTCAGCTATAAATACCTGCCCTCCCCAAATCCATCTCAGAAACTTCTCCTTCTTCTCTTCTTCCAGCTATCGCAAATTCTCCAACGTTCGCTATTTGCTACCCTTGCAGCTCAATCGCCCATACACACACTCACACAACACTCTCCTCCTCACTTTCAACTTCAATCTCCCGAACAACAGTAAGTCCAGCCCCATTTCCTATTTTCTTTTCCTCAATCTTATTCCTCTCAGCCGCCAAGATGCGTTTCAGCAACGGCACCAAGGTTACCATGACCGCCATGGCCCACGCCGCCACCCAGGTGGCAGGAATGGAGAATATCCAATTCGTCCATTCCACCAAATTGCGTAAGTTTCTGGCACACGAGCATCTGCCAATGCTTCAACTGACCTTCCTGAAGCCGAGCCCAAGCTGACCACGGTTCTGGGCGATGGAATCCTGCCTCCCGTTCCCACTGGCGGCGGCCATGGTACCATTGGTAAGTTCTGAGTGTGCCCTGCCATTAAGTTCAGTTTTTGACAATTTCCAGTCTTCAACACCGAGGTTTGTCGCCCGGTCACTACAACCACTTGTGACATCGTTGAGGTCACTTCAACCATCACTCCCACTGAGGTCGTCGACATTCAGACTTCGTCTGTCGTCACCACCACCTCTCAGGGAACCACCTCGACCGTCTCTCCCGCTGAGACTACTGTTACCACCGCTGGCAGTATCACCGGCTCCACCGGTACCCCCATGACCACCGTCGTCTCTCAGACCTCTTCTGAGACTCCTGTTCCCACCTCCGGTGGCGAGAAGGATGCTGACGGCGCTGGCATTCTTGCTGGTCTCGCTCTGCTCCTCCTGATCTAACTTGGGACTTGACGCATACGAACACGCGTTTGGAATCAACTGGTATTGGGAACTGAGCTTCAGGCAGTATTTGAATCGATGGTTCAGGAATGGCGTCTACAGGAATGGTTTTTCGAGATAGTGGTTTGGCTTTGATGCGCCGCCATGGCAGGCTTCTTCTTTTGCATGCTCTAGTCTAGATACCAGCAATTGACGATCATCGACACACAGATATTTTTCGTCTTGCTCTCCACGTGACAAGATTCCTTTTTCGTTCCAATCTTCCAATTCATGTTCCACTTCCATGTAGTGAAACTTGCTCAACATGACCTTGGGCGCGAGCCACGATGCAGGAACTCCAAACCTCGTCCCCTCTTCACAACCGATTCGCTGTCGCAAGTGTTATCGACTCCAATAATGGAAGTAATTCGGCGATGCTTAGTTCTTTCTATCTGCTGCGTTGCATTCGCTGACCGAGAAATACCATGATTGTCTTGGTTCCAAAACTTGCGAAGAAGCGCCGGCGCTTTCGCATCGCGCGACGCGACGCGTAGCCAGACACGTTTTGTTGTTTACTTCTAAAACTCGAATTTTCTGGCAGGCGCCATTTCCTTGGTCTCGATAGTGAAAAAGTGTGCTATTTTCAGACCCTGATCGGCCGGGAGACGGTTCCGATGCGGCTGTCGTCCTTTGACCGGAGCTAGTTGTGGGGCACTTTGCCGAAAGCTCCGGTGCACGTTGGGCTTTGCGGGCCGGCGGCTTCGGCTTTGTCCGTCCGGGATTCCAGAAAAAGGTAGAATGACGCGGAACTTACCTGGCGGAGACTTTGAGGGGCTTTGACTGCCGATTAAATTTTTTCAAGTCTTTTTTTTTTTTTTTTTTCTGAAGAAAACTTTCGTGGGCATCTTGTGTTTTGCTACTTTCAGTGTTCCGGCGTTGGATGGTGTTTGGCGCTTCGTGAGCGCGCCAAGCTCAGTCACTCACGACTTCTTGACAGTCTGAGCTGGGTTTCCCGGCGGAATGAAAATGATTAAACATCACAAGGAAAGAACTCAATACTGGCAACATGCCATCATTGATTGTGTGCCAAGCATGCGTGTATGCGCTGATATACGTTAGGTATGGGTGTCTGTGAAGCGCAATAACTTTCATCCGCATCACTGAGTCTGTGAGTCACCATGCTTCTCCATCGTCCCCGCTTAGCTACTCGCGAATAGCTTCGTTCAGCTTTCAACCATCATCACACGCCAAAAATATCATGAGTCTAACGCCCGACCTGAACATCCTCAAGCGTTGCGTCGAACTCGCCAAGGAGGCTCTCGACGCGGGTGACGACCCCTTTGGTTCCGTCCTGGTCGGGTCGGACGGCGCCATCATCCGCGAGGACCGCAACCGCACCGAGACCGGCGCGGCTGGAGATGGCAGGCCCGATGCTACGCTGCACCCGGAATTCACTCTCGCTCAGTGGGCGCAGCTGAACCTGGGCGACGAAGAAAGGGCCAAAGCCTCCGTCTACACGTCTGGCGAGCACTGTGCCATGTGTGCGGCCGCGCATGCCTGGGTCGGTCTGGGGCCGATTGTCTACGTCTCCTCGACAGAACAGTATGCGTCTTGGTTGACCGAGTTCGGAATCCAGCCCGGGAAAAAGGTTGCAGCTCTTCCCATCACCCAAGTGGCGCCCGGTATTCCCGTACAAGGACCGATTCCTGGGCTGGCAGAGGAGGTTAAGGAGTTGCATAGGAAAAAGCACGCAGCGAAATCTTGAAGTCATCTGGAGCGGAGTTTAGGGGGCGTTCAAGAGATGCATATTTTCTGAGGAAATCATTCAGTATCTAGCGACAGCAATCTCGTAGTCTTGAGTAAGAAGAATACGGTCATGATGATACAGAAAAAAAGATCAAGAAGTCAGATTACGCTGGAACTAATAGCACTGTATGAATCCAGCCCAGGGTTTCCGCTGCACCAAAGCCAACGCTCGTCAAAATGGGGGTTTCCTCCGTACACAAACGTCGTGTGAAGTCCACTTTGAAGAGCCGAAGACGCAGTACTACAAGTGAACAACATCCTGTTCGGGCGAGAATTCAGTAGTTGGAGGCAACTTTGTCGTCCCGCAACCTGTGGCGTTCAACCGTAATCTTTCGCCGGGCCAGCTCCTTAAGCGACGCATCTTTCCTGCAGGTGCAGACGCTATGCCAAATCCTTCTACGGTGGTGGTAATCCGTGTCAATCTGATCCATTATCTTGTTCTCCTCGATGACCAAATCGTCGTAGTCGGCACAAAGGCCGCCGTACTCAGGTGCGTCCGTGACATCTTCGCATTCAGGGTCCTCGGCCTCGGCCGGAAGAGTAGCTTCGCTTGGACAATCTGGAGTGGTTTCTCCGTTGCAGTCGCATCCACTGCTGTTGCACTTATCCTCCTCTCCATCAGGCTTGAGCTCCACAGTCTGCGTTGTTGATGAGTCCTTTTCGCACGACTTGGGGTTTCCGGAGGCCTCTCCGGTAGAGCCCTGCTGGTGACCAGCTGTCTGCTGCTGCTCGACGACGGCCTTGCCATCGTTGTCGGCGAAGTTGACGAAGCTCATGATGATTGTTGCTGTCTTTTATTCAAAAAAGAATGAAAAAAAAAAAAAAAAGTAAGACAAATCTGCCGGCTTCTGCTATCGGAGGGAATACGGAATGGAAGATGCCGCCCAAAATATTTTTCTTCTGGTGATGACTGGGCTTTTATATTGTATACTTCACCATGTCTGGGTACGTCTAACAACCAAAACGCTGTTTCACCAGGCCTGGTGCCGGTCGAAGAAATGAATGCAAGACTATGAAAACGCACTTCCTCTCCGACGTCGACCCGAAAGAACCTTTGTTGGTGTTGCCTTATTCCATTTGCTCGAGCGACGTCTTTTCTTTGTTGACAAAACTCCAGTCTTCAGGCCTCGCCCTTGCTTTGCGGGACATGAAAATTGAACATCGAATATGGAATATCGGACATTGTTCTGCTGCATCCAGCTCTCTCTTTCTCTTTCAATGACAAAGCCGAGTCTGCCGGTCTCAACTGATTCCTCAATCATTTATCTGCGCCTCTGGTTCATTATGCGGACTCATCGGCACCAACCATATGCGTCCTCAACACTTCGAATTCTTCGCACATTACTCATGCCAAAAGCTCGACGAGTTTCCAGAATGCTTGGACTTGTGTAGTGACACGTCCGGTATTCTAGTCTTCATCTGGGGGCCCAGGCAAACAAGGATCAAAAGAACGGTTATGCCAATGGATTGAGTGACCAAAGAGTCATTAGAACAAAGTATTGGCTCACAAAGAACCCGTCATACTTGAGTGTTTCGATGGTAGTTTCACAGCACCCGTTCCAAGGTAGAAAATGAACTCCGCCGAATGACCAGTCTTTCTACAACACCAGAGCGCGTCTTGTCATTGGAGGCCGACGCTTGAGGCCGGGCGGCTGTGCCGGAACGCGTATTTCGCTTCGCTCGCGGTTGGGTTGGCACCAGTAGACGGCCGAGAAGACGTCGACCAGCTTCCTCTCCGAGGAGGCTCGTACGTGTTGCAGACTTCGGTGGAGACCCCTACAGCATTCCGCTCCAGCATTTTTGGAGTGACTGTGAGTGGTTGCCTGGCTTGGAAGAAGTCTCGGAGGCCAAATCTGCGCTGGGAGTGGTGCATGAGTTTCTCTCGGGAGACGAACATGTAGCTTTCTTGGCCCTCTGGAGTGTGACTGCCTAGCCACAAGAACATGTCAAACGCACCTGTTGCGCTCTCGAGAGATGATATGCTTGCCGTGCTGGCAATTGCGTGTCCATGAAGACGTGAGAGGGTAATGGTATCTTGCTTCCTTGTTCTGTGGCGACCGCCAAAGTGTCCCGTTCCCATTTGTGAGAGCAATGGAGGACTGAGGTGTGCTTTGTGACAGAACCAAATCGGGCTCATCTGAACGAAGGAACGCAAAACCCTGTTCAAAAGTACTGGATCAAGTGCATTCTGTGGCCTGAAATAGGCACCTGAAGGTACCTACCTACCTTGTGCGGCGTCTGTAAATGAGACTCGCAGCACCAGGAAACACATGCATTGCCTCCGATGCCCTCGATTTGGCAGATGCGCACATCCATGTCCCTGCAGCGTGCCCGAAGAATCAGACGAAAATTATCACCTGCATGTACATCTCCTCCAGCAGTTCTATCCGCCACAGCTCCGTACCTGGCTGGGTAGGTTGCGCGACGACGACCGACTCGAGCTGTTGCCAAGTATCAAACTGTGTCTCCCCTCAGTACCTCGAGCTGGCTGCACAGGAGTCGTCGTATGGAAGGCCGAAATCTATTGCGTGTAAGATCTCCGGGAGAGTCCTAGACCATGGCATTGATGTCGTTGATGTGGCCCTGTTGAAGCCGAGGAATATGCGCCATGATCGCTGGTGATGAGCTCTTTCTGAGTGAAAAAGCATCATGGATGAGGCTTGCGAAAGACTGAGCGAGCAGGCCATTGTCCCCCACCCCCCTGTGTACAGCGTCGGGAAGGTGATGGCGTTGACGCCCCTGGCAGGACCGCTGTGTTCACTGGTCCCAGGTGATGCGCTTGCAGGTATAGACAAAGGGCGAGGTCGGTGGGCTGCTAGTCTGCTCTTCTGAGTCAGCCATTGCAGAAAGCGTCGCCGTCACAGTCATATCCTCGTGGTCGACAGCGAGAATGCTACTTGTAAATGAGGTTTCGCTGCTCACGAGGCAAGCGACAAAGCGAAGAAGGCCATGGTCAACAATTCACCATTTGATCGTGATGCTCGTAATGAATAACGTGGAATTAGCCATGTCCGGGATGAGACAAGTAAGTGTCCAGGGCAATTTCTATGTAAATGAATGTGGAATGAGGCCTTTTGGCTTTGGTTTTGGAGAATTTATCGGCTGTCAATGTTCTCAGACACTCCATCTCAGAATACGTGAGAATAAGCACAGGCAAATATAGATAACCAAGGTAAGGTACCTAGGCACCTCAGACAACAAATGCAAGTAACGCCTGGCTGCCAAACGCGACGAGCAAACGACCAAAGGCTCCCCAACACGCGACGGACACAAAGACGGGCAAGGCGACGCCTCCCAGTCACTGATTTCCAATGACGCGAAAATGTTGGACTTGAAGAACTCGCCGCAGCACTCGGAATATCTTTTTAAATTCTGTAACATTTCAATAATAAGCGGTGACGGGGAAAGAAGATTCTCTTCCCTACTTCACTGCCCTCGGATACCCCGTTTTGCCCTGAAACGCCGTGCCAATGCAAATAAAAGGAAACAAAAGAAGCCTCGGGATGACTATTCATCAGCCTTTTATCCACGTCCACAGCCCGACCCTAAACGTTCAAAACAAGAACGACACCGCAGACGTTCGCTAAACTCTTTCTTGTCTGGCCCCTTCTTCCTGGCTGGTCGTAGTTGGTCATCTTGAGCGTGTGAGTTGAGTGTGATATGGGCCGTGTCTATATCATGTCATGTAAACCCCCCCCTTCCACCCGACTTCTTCTTTTTCTTCCTCTTCCGTCACATTGCTCAACCCCCATTTCTCTGTTTTGCCCCGTGAAACTCAAGGTTTGGAAACCGCGGCGGTCAGGACCTGGGTCCTGAAGAAACCGCCCTTGGTCTTCTCGATGACCTGCTGGTAGACGTTGTTGGGCGGGTGGTTCATGATGACGGTGCCCTCCTGCGAGTCAATCTTTGCGTCCAGACGCGTCTCGCGGATGAGATTAACGATCCACTTCTCGCCGTCGTCCGGGTTCAGGCCGAGCTTGGCCGAGAGGTCGCGGATGTTCATGCGGCCGAAGATCTTGCAGTAGCTCTCGCAGATGAGGTGGCGGGCGGCGTCGACGAAGGCGTCGCTGGACGACATGAGGAAGAAGTCGGCCCGGCAGACCTCCTCGGCCTTGCGCAGCGCCTCGCGCGCCGTGTTGAAGTCGTGCTCGACGTACAGCGCGGACACGAACTCGGTGATGGGGTCCGAGTACTCGTAGGCCTCCTGACGCACGTAGCGGATCACGTCCTTCATCTGCTTCTGGTGCAGGCTGGAGTTGCGCGAGCGGGAGCGGCCGGTGATGACGGCGGCGATCAGGTAACGGAGCACCCAGGGGCACGAGGTCTGGATGGTGTTGATGTATGCGGCGGAGAAGAACAGGTCGAGGATGGGCTCGCGGGCAGCCTCGTGGTTGAAGAGGGGGAAGAGGGCCCAGTGGACAAGCATGGTGCGGTGGTCAAGCTGAGCGCGCGGGTTGTTGAAGAGCTTGGAGTCGATGCCCTCCTTGACCTTCATGATCTCCTCGACGGAGGCATCCCAGTTGGTGGTGAGGATCTCGGAAGCGAGCTTACCCCAGGTAGCAGAGGAGACGCGATCGTTGTCGGTGGAAAGGACACGGAACTGGTACAGGAGCTCGGCGGCGGCGCCGTAGTTGCCGCAGCGGAACTGGAACTGGCCGAACTCGTAGAGGGCGTTGACCATTTCGATGGTAACCTATTTTGTTCTCAGTCAGTATCAAACAAACGATGCTTTCCTTCCGCGTACGCGCGCCCTCCTATGTGGAGCAGGGGCCAACTCACATCGTGGTCCTTCTTCAAAAACTCCAAGTTGGCAACCTTGTCGCTGCGCAGCGCGCCAACGACGTCTTCACGAGTCAGGAGCTCCGAGATCTTGGCCGTGTCCTGCTCGTACTTCTCGAGTTGGGCAATGACCTCGTTGCGCTTCTTGGTGTACTCGGCCGGAGGCTCGCTGCCGCCGTTGAGGTCCTGGTACAGCTGCGCGACATAGTCGGCCATGTTGGTGTCCTCGAGCAGCTTGATCTTGCCGGCGAGAATTTTGCGCGCCTTGCCGTCATCGCCCTTCTCCTCGGCACGGCCGGCCTCAAACTCGATCAGGGGGAAGACGAGGTGGCGGGAGAGCTGCGACGCGAGCTTGGGCAGGATGCTCTCGCCATCAAGAGCGGCGTAGACTTCCTCCATGATGGGCGAAGTTTGGGTGTCTTGCGTTTGTGGTTACGGTCCGAAGATGCGTGGGAGATATTCGACGTGACGTCGTCGGGATCGGAGATCGCACTGTTGGGGGTCGTGAGTGTCGTCGGCCGGTCGACTTTTTTGCTCAACTTTTCGCTGCGGGCGGCGGGCTGAGGGGCAGAAAGAGTTTTGGGCATTTTCGCCAAACAGTCGAATTGGTGGGGGGTTTTCCCGCGTGCCGAAGTTTTCCCGCGCCCGCCTAATTCACCACCTGGGCTGCGTGCCATGGCAGGTGATCCTTGCGTAGTTACTTTCTGGCTCAGGCACACCAGTTTCACCGAACTTCAGCCGGCGCGAATCCCTTCATCAGAGACCGCTGGGACGAGCTCCGTAACTGATCAGCAAGTCAAGGAGCACCCAAAGATCACAGCACACCCTTCTTCTCCCTCAACATCTAACTTCGACCATACGCTATAAGTGGCTACCGATATGCGCTGCGCACTTGCTAGGGCCGCCCTCGCCAGGCCATCCGCCTCGACCGCTCCCAGATCCTCCTTCCTCGCGACGACACGGTTTTCCTCAACCGACAGCACTCCCCTCATTCAGACCCCCCAAGCGAGGCCATACGTTGTTGGAGTGACGAATTCAAACTCTTATCCCGTCTACAAACACGACAAAGCCGCCGGTTCTTCCAAATTTACCGTCGTCAAGAAAATTGATGGAAACAGAAAAGCCCTGGTAGAAGACCTTGCCGCCGCGATTGGTGTGCCCCAAGAAAACCTGAGGATTAATCCTGTCACGCGGCACGTCGAAGTGAAGGTTAGTTTCTCTTTCCTGCGATGCTCTTCCTCGGCCTTTACCTGGGCTCTCTTGGTGGCCCATTCGCCTGCTCCAAGATACTTTCAACAAAGTCACTGGCTAACTAGGCATGTTCTTCTAGGGCCACCATGTCGAGAAGATCAAGGATTTTCTGACGAAGACGCTGGGTGACCCCAAGGTACCGAAGACCGCTCCAACTGAGATCACAGCATGAGATAGTCTGGCAAGCTGCATGTACAATTAACCACTGTATGATACGAATGGGAGGGAAAGAGGCGGCTCGCTGTTGCGAAAAAGAGCCGGTCTCGTCCACATCAAAGCTCTTGCAATCCACCACCAACACGAAATTTTTGCGGCTCCCTGGAGGGGTGAGGCCCTTCGCAGGTGGCGGACACGAAGCAAAATTGGCACATGAAAAGCTGTCGCGTTGCGGTTTAGTCATGCCGAAATGTCAAATCAAAAAGTCTCTGGAGGTATTCCTGCATTGTCGCGTCATTTGTACACCTATGAAAGAATGGCTCCCGTCAAGCAGCCGCGCTCCATGCTCCCAATGAATCCCATCAACGCGCCCATCTCTTTTTTTGGTTACACTTATACACAATTCGTGGCACACGGGGCTTCGATTAGCCAAGAGCGTGCTCGACTTGGATTTCCTCCCGCAGCAGCAGAGTCCTCCACCCTCAAAATCGACGCAAACCTCAACTCCATATCTATGCCATGCATTCTGCCAAGCCAGGTAATTCTAACGGTCCAATGCCGCATAGGCCGTGAGATTTTTGATAACGCCATCCTTGGTCCACTCAGGCGACCGCAAGAGCATCATTTTGAAAATGCTCTCTTCAGATGGTACCGCGTTGGCAGGAAGTTTCGACCTGGAATCGTTGGGATCTCGGGCCTTCTCTGCTAATCGACGCAGGGTTGAAATGCCGCATGTCGTAATGTACACAAGGCCGGTATCTCGGCCTGCGGGGTCGCCCTGGCCGTTTCGCGTTTGCCAAGGTTGCTCAAACTGCGCTCCCAAGACCTGTACGAAGTGATATAGACTTTGGGCGAAACCATTCCCACTTGCCAGCCAAGCCTTCGCAACGCCGGTCTCGTGCCCAGGTGCGAGGGACGCGATAATATCGGCCGCCAATAAACCTTGCATGAGCCAAGGTTTGCGGTCTTCGATGAGGCGAAAGAACTTCTCAGGAGTTTCGATATGTGCTACTGCTGAGTCGGGTGACTGGATCGGAATAACGGTGGTTGCAAGGGCAAAGGCGCGCGTTAACAAGTCGTACTGCGGTGTGCTGCTAGCATCCATGGCGAATATTGTCTTGTAGTAAGTTCGATTAGGCTCGTCTCTGGCCAAGAACCTGGCCAAGGCGTCAACCGCGTGGAAGGTATGTGTGTGGACGCCAGGCTGGTAAGGAGGGAAATAAAGTTTGTCTTCCACAGTGGTGGGACCGGGAGCCGGCGCGAACGCCAGTAAGAAATGTAACAAGCAAAGTGCTTGCTCACGACCAGGAATCTCAACAGCGCCGGCAATATTAGACAGCAAAATGATGGCGTCCTTCATGAACTCGAGGGTGTTCGCGCTCGTTCGGAATAACATGCTGCGTGTACCAAGATACCGAATAACAGCACACAAAAATTTGATAACCAACTCGTCACCAAGGACCATGTGGTTCTCGTTTGCAGCCTCGGGGAATGATAAGTTCCGTAGGATGGTGATGACGCAAGAGAACCTGTCCACCGCTCGATCAAGCTCGTAGTCCGGCGAACCGAACGCGGGTGGTTCTTTCACACCCATCTTTTCCGCCCAGCAAGCGCGCGCCACATCCTCGTAAGGGGTCAGCTGGATGTCTGACGAGGACTCTTCTGTGTTCTCGACAAGAAAATCTAGTTGTTCCTCTGCACACTCCAATAGGGCTTCGATGAGTTCTTCGCAATACTTGAGATGGATGTGCAAGGCTTGATGCTGAGTTGCCGTAACAGTCGCCAGAGTATCGAGAGCAAGGCGAACTTCACCGTGAATGCCAGATTCTAAACTTCGGGTGAGCGCGTGCAGATCCACGTAGCCCAACTCGTACGGAGGGGGGATATCTGGCTTCAGACCCTGCAATTCCAAACCCTTCAGGTCGAAGGCGCGAACATTGATGCCTCCAAAGGCCTCGAGAGGACGAGCGCTTGGCGTGTACTCGTCCGACTCTTGGGCCAGCCGCAGCATACGAGGCTTAATAGAGGCAGCCATTGGGTTCTGATCTATGCTCGGAGGGGCAGGCATGGGCATTCCACCAGCCTTTGATGAAGCAGGCGAGGCCGCAGGGAAATTTGGATGACCTGGCGTAGATTCCACACTGCGTGACAAACTGTTCCTTGCGTGGCCCTGGGGTCCATTTGCCGGTGTTTGTTGTCCTGGTGCTTGGGGCGTCTGAAAGCCGTTGACGGCTGGTGGATGACCGCTGAATGACCCTTGCTTGACGGGCGTCTGAACTTGAGGAGGCATGTTGGGTTGGCCTTGCGGCATCATCTGTTGCTGAGACGTCTGTCCCTGGGGAGACGTTTGCTTCGTGGGAGTTCCTTGGGGTTGCTGACCAGGCACTGGATGATTGGGCATGCCCTGCTGCTGTTGTTGCATCATGCGTTGTCGAGTGGTCTGCGCGACCCAGGCCTCTTCAAATCTGAGCAAGTTTCTTTCGTATATTTCCTTCATCATCTGTGGCGCCTGCGGTATTTGCCCAGGATGGAATCCGACGCTGTTGGAAATATGCGGCCACTGGTTGTTCGCCGTCGTTGGCTTGTAGCCGCCTTTTCCTTGAACGGCTTGGAATAGAGTCAGCAAATTAATAGGCCGGTTGCCGATAACCGGGCTCGCGTCTAGCTGGAGTCCTTTGGCTGTCATGAAGGTAGTGAGGCTTTTCATGAATTGCTCAGGGTCGGTTCGGGGCATCGGACGTTGCTGCTGCTGCGGACGCATCGAACCCGGAGGCATTTGGCCGTTGGGCATCTGCATCGGCTGCTTTGGCATCATACCACGGCCTTGAGCCATATTCTGCGCCTGCATCTGGGCTGCCATTTGCATGTTCTGCATATTCTGCATGCCTTGCATGTTGCCCTGTTGCAACTGTTTCTGGAGACGCGCCTGGTAGGCAGCCATTTGCTGCTGCTCCATCGGATTCCGTGGTTGCATATTGGGAGGCAGCATCTGGTTAGGCATCTGGCCCAGGTGCTGCGGCATCTGTCCCATCTGTTGGGGCATCATTCCTCCAGCCATCGCGTTCGGGTTCGGGGACGGTCGCGCAGGTGACTGCTGGGTCGGCGTAAAGTTGGGAGTGAAGCCTGGCGGCATGTTTGGTACATTTTGCATGTACGGATTCGGCTGCGGCGTGCTGTGTTCGGATGGGTTCGGGGATGCTTGGGGAGCGAATTGTTGTGCGCCTGGCGAGAAGGGATGCGGCGATGCGGTCGCGACTCGCTGAGGGACGCTACCAGGGCGGAGCTGGTTCGCCATGATCGGAGAGGGCGTCGCATTCGCAGAACCGTTTTGCAAATGGGGATAGGGCGATGGCTGGCCTTGACTTTGTTGGGGCATGCCGCCCTGGTAGCCGGGGAAGGTCTGAGGGGTCTCGGAGCGCGAGGTAGGTAGCATGCCGGGATTCTGTCGCGGCGAGCCGGCGAGGCTATCTTCACGAGGACGAGGTCGCTTCGAGGGAACGACGGAGTTGGTTTGATAGACGGGGTTCTGAAAGGACGATGGCGAAGCGTTGCGCATCTGGCCGTTTTGCATAGCGGCCATCTGGGCCTGCTGCTGCTGGGCTTGTTGAGCCTGCTGGGGATTGGCAAACTGGGCAGGATTGAAATGGGCAGGGCTGCCCATGAATGCTGCTGGATCCATCATGGCTCCAGCAGCATTGGGATCGTTCATGTGAGGGAAGCCGTTGCCATTGTGGTTGGGGACCGCGGCCTCGTTCATCCAGGTGCTCATGGCTGTGGTCGGCTATCGCGACCCATCGAGCGATTACTTGAGAAGTCAGCGACGAGATCCCGACAGGTCTACGTTCATGGAGATGAAGCGACGAGTGATGGAGATGGGTAGTGACACGGCAGCGGAGATGATCAGGATGCAGACTTGTCGCGCGCGTCGCGGTTGTGTGGACGTTGGACGTGGAGGTGGACGTGGTGTGTAGTGCTTGGTGCTTGGTGCTTGGTGCTGGGGGGGAGCGAGCGAGCGAGCGAGCAAGCGAGCGGACGAGTGGCGGCAGGGAAACTCAGCAGTGGAGCGGCTGCTTACGGTGCTTATGGCTGATGGGCGACCGGGCTTTGGGGGTAACCGGGCTGGGTGTGCCTAGGCCATCCGGGGGGAACTGACGGGGCCACCTCAGGCAGAACACACAGACGCAGCGAGGGAAGGAAGGCGGCGAGGGCGAGGGCAGGGAAAATGGAAGGGGGAAAAAAAAAACCGGAATAATAGGCCAAGGGAAGAAGGGAAAGGGCAGGCGAGAGAGAGAAGAGATGGAAAGACAGGTACCCCAAGAAATGAGGCGCCACACCAACAGACTGCAGAGGCACAGGCTGGCTCATGGATTTCCAACGACGACTCAAGCCGTGTCTTTCCAAAGAAGCTCTTTGTCAAGCCTAACTCAATCTCCATGGATACCTGCTTGCTGACTTCAGACTGACTTTGATGAGGAAACGCAAAAAGGACGAGGAATGAAGTCAGAGAGATTGGATGCAAGGGAAGAGAGACGGAGAGGCCTGCAACGCTACAGTCGCGAACTCGCGCATCCACAGCAGCAACATCAACTTCACCATCCACCAAACATCAAACCACGACGAGATGGCATCAAAAGCAAGTTGCAAGGGAATTTTAAATTGAACCTACAACTTTATCGGCAGCCCGGGGCTGATTGGGATGGCGGTGCGAGGATTGAAGGGGGAAAAAAAAGGGTACAACTTTCGGGCGGCGGCGGCGGCGGCGGAAGGAAGACAGAAACCGATCGGGTCGGAGCAGAGCAGGACAGGACTGAACGAGCTGCACCGAACGGGGCGATCAGGCAGAGAAAAAAAAACAGACTGACGGGACTGGCCAGCAACGAGAGGCTGAGAGGAAAGGGTGCTCTTGGTCTTACCTAAGTCTCTGTTCAAGCGTCCCTCAATCGGAATCAGGCTCGATTTGCGCGTTGCTGCAGCGGATACAGAGTGCTGGAGTCGGCATCGGGTGTTTGGGGAGGGTGGATGAACGAGGCGAGTCCACGTCCAGTTGGCTTTCTCATTCTTCCGTCACGTCTCCTTCTGCGAGTCGCCAAATCTCCCTCAGCACCCTCCCCCCATTCTGCCGCGTGATTGGTTTCAACGCCCGGCGTGTCAAAAATATTTCCAGACGTGCCACTTGTCCGTTTAGGATCTAGCGTCACCTGGATCTCGCCTAGCCGACAGCCGGGCGAGACCGAGAGCCAATGAGAATCTTGCGTTAGTAGGAGAACAGCTGCAGAGAGTGATATGTTAGTGTGGCTGAAGCAGCATTAGCAACACTCTATCATACCCAGGCCCACTCCTTATCTTTGACACTCTGGGCAGTAGAAGTAAGTTCTGTGTATTGGGCAATTTTCTTCGCCGAAGCTCGACGAAAGCCCCTGTTCTCGCGCATGGTCGTGGTTGGCTACGGTATCCTTCGCCCCGGCTGGATGCTGATATCAGTTTCTGAAAGTTGCCCGTTCCCTCCCATGGCCATGGAGCTCGCTCTGTAGTAGTGTAATTGCAAAAAATTCCCAAAGACCATAACTTAGCCATCAGGAGTGAGTGATGACAATGCTACTTCCTCGGGAAGCCTGTCAACGTGATGTCGAAACTTCATCCAGCGCTTGCTGGGAAGCAATCGAGCAGACACGTCGTTTCGCCTTCGTGTACCTGCAGTTGGCGATTGACGTCAAGTAACCACTAGGTTATCACATCAGTCGGTAACGCTGATCGTGGTAGAAGGCAATGGGTATGTACGTAGTCTAATCAACTTTGGTGTTGGCTGCAAGAATGGCGGTGCAAGTTGGAGCAGATCCTCTAACCCGTCGCAACGTCGTCCAGAGTGCCGTGACAAAGCCATCGATACCATCGTCATCGTCGTCGCATAGGCGCATCAAGAAAGGATCTAACGACAGGATTAGAAGGGAGTTGTCGCAGTTTGTATGTACGCAGAGCGACCTAGTGTAGTGCGACGAGAGTTCCATGAATCAACCGTAGGCGGTTCGTAGCAGTTGTACACCACTCGACTTGGAAATGACAGACAGATTGCCGTCCTTTTCTGGCGGCCTTGGGGCGGGACATATGTAGCTGAAGACAGTCGTTGTGCTCGTTGTCCAGAAAGCTGCAAGAAGGGCCGTCGAACGGAGACCTGGGGAAGCCAGTGCGGAGAGGCGATCTTTCAGTGACATGGCTCAGGTCTGGCGGATCACCCATACCCCCCCCCCCTGGGTGCCTAGATAGCCCAACCCCGTTGTCAGTGATGACCAGCTAGCCAACCACCCACGACGAGGCGTTTTGATGCTGGGGTAAGGGTTTTGGCGGAACGAGCCTCCATCTGGCCTGTTGCGGAATTGAGACGATTTGCATGTGGGAGGTCTGCTGAGTTGCAAATGATACCTTTTGCTGCACCGGTAAGGCCGAGGTGGCAGGACCAGGCTTCTAATCTCAGGTTTTGTTCCGTTTTCTTGTTGTTTCCTTTTTTTTTTTTTTTTTTTTTTTTTTTTTGGTTTGGCGGGATCCCAAGTCTGACTCGGTATGCAGAGGTCTGACGCGGGCCTCTCATTGCAACAGCTGGCAGGGCTGGTCCCTAAAGATCTCTTTATTCGCATACCAATTTTTGCGGCTTCCTCTGGACAATGGGATGGTTTGGTTTGGCTCTGTTATATTGGTGTTCTAGTACAGAGGTGCCTTGGAGCTGGTGACGCTGGGTCGAGTGAGTTGCCGGATGGCCTGCTCAGAGACGGCAAAGGACCCTTGTCGTTCCCCTTCGTCGAGTGGCCCCAGCTGAGCCAGTAGTACTGTTTCGCCGCTGAGTGGAGGGAAACTGCCCTACGCTTGCTCTTGCTCTCTGGATTGGCGTGCGTCTTTTACGAGGGAGTCGATTCTGGTGAAAGGTCTGCAGTTTGCAAAACCGTCGTCTATTGCCGTCTGATTTGATAGTCGGTCGATTCGTTTTTCGTCTTTCCGCGTGCCCCCCAGGCCCAAACCGCTGTTCTGATGAGTGACTGGGCCGAAGGCAGCAACTTATACCAACCCAAACGGTCGTGAAGGCGAGTTTGGAGTGTCGCTCCTAAGCCAACAAATCCGGTCCAAGACTGCGAAAAGAACCGCAAACAGACAAGATCTGAAATGAGGCATGGTCAACTGTAGAACAAGACGAACAGGAGTAGCAGTGAGATGAGGGACGAACGAGAGGAAGAGGAAAGGAAGGGGGCAGGTTGGGCGATTTATGTGAAGTAGGTAGGTACATGGCAACAAGTACCTGCCTCATCTTCCTCCTCCTCTCCCGCCTAGTACAGTGCTTGTCTAATTTCCCCTCACAGTGCCGCAGTGCCTGTGCCCAGCCCACAATCACGGTACCTCGATGAACCTTGACTGCTCAGGAAGGTACCTAGGTAGGTATGTATGTTTCTGGCCTCCGATTCTCCTCTGTTGCTTCCTGCATAACCCTGGCTGCGGCCTCTTGGTAAAAACGTGTCTTGGGGTCTTGGAATCCAATGACAATAGGGATACCTGAGAAGAACAACAAGAGATTTCCCCACAGGTAATGCTATGGAACTGCCTCGACGTTGCTGCTCTGTTTTCCTGGGTTTTCTGAATTCTTTCTCCTTCTTTCTTGGAATTAAACGGATTTGGCAGTGGGATGGAGACAGGACGGCAGCGAACACCTGACCCAAACCCCTCGCCTCAACTTGGAAGTCATCCGGCCTCCCATGTACTCCCACCTATCTGATGCATCTTAGTTTTCAAACAGCCAACTTATCACACCTCGAGATCTCGTCAATCTCATGCTTTCTCACCCCTCCTCCTTGATCAGTCTCCACGCGTGCCCCACTTCCCCATTTTATGAAGAGAAGAGCAGGCAATATAACTCCCGCCTGCGCTGCCCAACCTTTCCCCATGCCTCACATCATGGACTTACCTAAATGAGTGGAAAGAAGTTGGGACTATCTAGGTGCACGGCTGCTGATCTGGGAAGTTGCCTCTAGAACGGATGGACCGCCTCATATATTTTTCTGTCGACTTTTTACCTGCCCCTTCTCATGTCCTTGATGTCGATGGATGGTGGAAGGTGGATGGAATAGAATCTCTTGCTTCGCTGCCCTCACCTGCCTGGATTCCGATCACGCAGTGTGTTCCTGGATCAAGATCCTACCCATGCTCGTCGTCCAATGCCACACAGGTAGTGTACCTTGACGCTTCGGGGGACGGATGAGCAAGGTTGTCTAAGTCTATAGTCTCCAGTCTCAAGTCTCCAGTCACCAGTCACCAAGCGTAGACGCCCGCCGGCCACATCCAGGGGATGATGGGACGAGACATGAGACGCATGCACTAGCAGCACTCGCAACTTTTCAGACTTTGTCCTTGCTTCTGGGCCTTACAACTATGTAATGAACGTTGATACGCCGTCACCGCAAAATTAGTTCGTGCAGTCGTGAACATCCTGGAGGATCTACCAGGAGTGAGGACCAATCTCGTTGTCTTCGGGCCTGTCTCGTGCGTGCCCTTCAACCCTGCTCATTCGCCAATACAACTCTCATGTAAATAGCTCCTGTGTGTCTGTGCTGACAGATTTGCAAAGAAGCAGTGCTCAGTACCCGAAGAAGCCCAGCTGTGTCCCTCGGATACGAGACACCGCCTAAGGTAGACTCGGTGAAGAGCTGCCGGTGAGCATGGTGAACATCATTCACGTGACAGAAGACAGTACCACTTTACGCGGCCACACGGGCCACCTCCGAATCTCACTGAACCTTTGCCAGCGACTCCCTGTCGCGGCTGCTCTCAGCTAAGGGAGCTTACCTTGCCTTACATCGGCGCCCCTCCTGTTATGCGTTATCGATAACCAAAAATTTCTTTACCTCCGACCGCGTTCGCATCCCGCCTTTGTCTTGATTCTCTTCCTTCCCTCCCCTCCCCCCTCCATAGTCAAGCCACGAGAGAAACACCGTTGACGACGAAACACGATCCCACGAAACGCATCGAGAAAAGCAAAATACCCCGAGACATCTTTGTTGATTTTGTTGAAGCAGCCCATCATGCGTTACGTTCTCGTCTCAGGCGGTGTCATCTCGGGAGTGGGCAAGGGCATCATCGCCTCGTCTACGGGTCTTGTGAGTCTTCAACCCCGCTGGCTGGAATCTCCTCGTAGATGACGTACCGCCTGCAAGTCTACAAGCATGCTTTCTCTCTCTCTCTACTGGGTTAGAGAAGCGCATGTGGAACATGCTTGCTGACTATTGATCCACAGCTTTTGAAGACCCTGGGACTGAGGGTGACCAGCATCAAGATCGACCCTTATCTGTCGGTGAGGAGACACATAAATTTGACCTTTCCGTTTCGGAGTAAATAAGCGTCATTACTGACGGTTCCACACAGGTCGATGCCGGTCTCATGGCTCCTGCTGAACACGGCGAATGTTTCGTGGTTCGTATTAACTAGCCAACCTTGAAGTCACAATCTGTTCGTCGGCAGAGACGAGTGCCTCTCATCTCAGACATCCCGCTGGGGTCCAGAGATGTCCAGAACAGGACGGGACTGAACCAAGAGTTTCCAGAAAGTGCTGACCAAAATCAGTTGCAAGATGGCATGGAGGTGGATCTTGGTAGGTGAACTTCCTATGAGGAGCGACATTTCCTCTCACCCCTGATCAAGGGGAGCACGGCTATCATTCTATCAATCAAAAGTCTCTGACTTCGAGGCTCGCTTTGCAGATCTGGGCAACTACGAGCGGTATCTGGCCATTCGCCTGACGGGTGAACACAACATCACCACCGGAAAAGTATACCGTCACGTCATTGAGAAGGAGCGCCGCGGTGATTACCTCGGAAAGACGGTTCAGGTGTACGTTGTCGAGCTGCAACCTCACCAAGGAGCATGTGTGTTAACATTCGACTAGTGTTCCTCACGTCACCGACGCAATCCAGGACTGGATTGAGCGCGTGGCCAAGATTCCCACTGACGATTCGGGTGAGGAGCCGGATGTCTGCATCATCGAGCTTGGGTAAGTTTCTCTTCCGATTCCAGAGATTCAAATTGCTCGAATTTGGTGCTCCAGGCTTTTTGCGCTTGGAGCTAGCATTTTGTAGAGCTCGACGTGTCTGTCAATGGTCCATTTGCTGATCCACGCGTGTAGAGGAACTGTTGGCGATATCGAAAGCGTACGTGCAACCTTGGCAGATTTTGACGTGCCGCCATTTAGTAGCACTCGCTGATAATCGAACAGATGCCTTACGTCGAGGCGCTGACCCAATGTTTGTCCGCCCCATTCCTCGCTGATATTGACTACTCTAACCCCTGATCAGTGCGTCACAGAGCAGGAAGCGGCAACTTCATCCAAATTCACGTGTCTTACGTACCCACCATCCACGGCGAGCAGAAGACAAAGCCTACACAGCATGCCGTGAAGACGGTCCGCAGTTATGGTCTCGTCCCCGACATGGTATGATAACCTGGCGCCTCAAGTCGTCACCTCACTGACCCTCTTCAAGATTGCCTGCAGATGTGAGCAGCCCCTTAAGGAGCCCACAATCCGCAAGATCGCTCTTCTTTGTCAGGTCGACGTTCCCCAGGTTTTGGTGGTCCGTGACATGCCCACCATTTACCAGGTTCCTCTCCTTCTGAGTGAGCAAGGCCTCATCCCCTGGCTCCGCAAGGCTGTCAACCTGGATACCCTCTCGATTTCTCCGTCGCGCATTGCCGAGGGCGAAGCTCTTTGGAAGACCTGGGCCTCCGTAGTTAGCCGCCCTTACGAGGGCGAGCTCAGCATCGCCCTTGTCGGCAAGTACGTCCAGTCGCAAGATGCCTATCTTTCGGTCGTCAAGGCCTTGGAACACTCGTCGATGCACCTCCGTAAGAAGCTTAACATCATCTGGGTTGACGCCGAACACCTCGAGCCCAAGGCCAAGTCTGAGGACCAAGCTCAATACCACAAGGCTTGGCACTCCGTCTGCACCGCCTCCGGTATTATTGTTCCAGGTGGTTTCGGCACCAGGGGTACCGAGGGTATGATGATGGTCTCCAAATGGGCCCGCGAGAACGGCACGCCGTTCCTCGGAGTATGCCTTGGTTTCCAAACCGCCATTATCCAGTACGCACGCGATTTCCTCGACGTGCCAAACGCTACATCGGAGGAGTTCAACGCCGAGGCGTCAGAGAAGGTCGTCATTTACATGCCCGAACTCAACCGCAACAATCTTGGTGGCACCATGCGTCTTGGTCTCCGCCCAACCGAGTTCCAGCCCGGTAGTGAGTGGTCCAATCTTCGCAAGCTCTACGGCGCAGTCGACTCCGTTCAAGAGAGACACCGTCACCGCTACGAGGCGAACCCCGCTTTCGTCGAAAAGCTCTCCGAGGCTGGCCTCAACTTCGTTGGTAAGGACGAGACGGGTGAGCGTATGGAGATTTTCGAGCTCAAGAACCACCCGTACTTCGTCGGAACTCAGTTCCACGCAGAATACCAGTCCAAGGTTCTCAACCCTAGCGTAAGGCACCTCCCCTAACTACGCCCTTCAAAAATCAATGCTGACACCGCCCACAGAGACCTTATCTCGGCTTCATTGCCGCGGCCGCCGGATGCCTCGACGACGTTATCAAGGAACAGCTGGCCAACTCCAAGCTCACCAACGGCGTTAGGCACGTCGTTTGAGAAATGAAAAAAAATTTGCTGCGGTGCTTCTGAAAATGGATATAGGGGTTATAGAGTAGATCATGGCATGGTTCTGGGAAAGACATGGAACATTGTCTTCAGGCGCGTGTGAACTCTGGTATTCGTGCCAAAGGTTGGGTTATCCAAATGAAGAACTAAAAACACACTCACATAAATCACGCGCTTTCAACGGTCACCGATACACAAGGGGTTTTTGGGATAGAGGGGACTAGGGCATCATCCGGCGTGGGCGTTCTCAATCTCCCATCTTTTTCATGGGGAAATAGCATATCAGGTGTTGAATAGAAGATACGTGACGCACTCACTGAAGTATTTGGTCTTAGGAGTTTACGCCCGTTAGTTGAATGGATGAAGAACCATCATTTCTCATGACTTGTCCGTCTAGGGAACTTCCTTCGCTTTCGTCGACAGCATGCCGTTCCGAAGCAGCACAGCCCGATACATTCAACCGTCAAAGTCCCGAAAGGATCTTTCAACAGAGGATGATTAAGAAGGATCACTTTAATCATCTTCAATTAAAGCATTTCAGTCGAGCCTGCATCTTCGTCGTGAAGTTTCAATACTTGTTTCTAGAACAGGCTCTGTGCCTTGTGTCTGGCAACACATGCTGAATCTTGAACTTTTTCGTTCAATTTATCCAGTAAACAGAGCTTAGGTGGCTTTCAAGGGACATATAAGAGGTCCTCTCCGCTACTTACGCGTTGCATCTTGAGCTACATACCGACGTTCACGGCGACACACCAAGGACCATGGGTGGCAAAAGTCTAACTCACTGACACAGTGTCGAGGAAACGACGTTAACAGCAGAGAAACGCCGCAGTGTGAGGTGTGCCGTCTGCAATTCCAATTACTTCTGGGAACGGTACAGTAATGTTGAACTCCTGCAGATGACCGCTTCGGGGCTTTTGATGAAGAGAGACGAAGAGAAACCGGGCTTTGAGGGATGTAGCAGGCTGGTAGATCCCTCGTCTTATGATCTCGTTTCTGACATAGGCATCATATCTAAGTTCCAGGGCAATTCTTGAGGACGAGCTCGCGAGCAAGAGTGAAGCTCCTCGGGAGTCTAGATGTGTTCCTCGTACGTAGGACGTAAGAATATTTTAATTCAATGGGTTCTCTGCCTTCTTTGCTATGGAAACAATTAATTGTGTTCACTTCTTTTGTGTAATCTGCGTCGTAATATCGTCTTCCTCGCTGTCTTTGAATTTCCCTCAATGCTGTCGTCGTTTCAAGCCCCAGAGTAATTTTCAAGGAACGACTGAACCACTAACTGGAAACATCAAATCATTCTTATAAGATGAGTTATAGCCGATTCTGGACTGTTATCAGTTCCGTTGCACACGACTGCTCGCTTATCATCGCCTGCACGACACCAGTAGAGACTCTCGAGCTGTTGTTTGTCAATGGCGTAGGGAGAACCAACCACAGGAGACGAGGATACATGCTAGCTACAATTGAACCATTTAACACAGATGGAGTAGATCTTCTGCTGTCTTGAAATATTCGAAGTGAGGAATTTGAATGACGAGTGTCAGAATCACAGAGTATTTCGTCACAATTGATGATCTTCAATATTTTCGCTCTACCGACGGTCTTTCGCTTGTGTTACTGTTTGAAAATAGGATCCCTGTATCCTTCTACCTCTACTATAGACTTGCAAGCATCTCAAGATCATTGGGTGACCCACGAGCAGGCTGCAATCGGGCCAATTATCCCCGCTTCCCGAGCATAAGCAAGGAAGTGACCGCACTCATAACACAGGGTCGGATGGAACAAGGATCAAGAAGCAGCTAACATCAGGCTGCGCTGGCAATGCATACTCAAAAGCAAAGGTCATTGGGGCCTAGGCAGGAGTAATTCGGCGTGGCGCCTTTCCCAGTTTGGGGGCCAAACAGGATCCTAAGACTAGCAGCTGCAGCTCGCGTGGCTCAGGATCCAATCGTCCAGCCCCGATGGCGGGAACTCCTCACATGAGGCCGACATCCGTAGCCAGCGGCTCTGCGGTCATCATCATGAGAATCCGGAGCCTAAATTGAGCGGTGTGACTTATTTGTCGAGGGGTGAAGTCGGCGAGACTTTCTGGTTCACCATCTGTCACCTTTGCCATCTACATCTCCACACCTCAAAACCGCACAGTTCGCCAGTGGAGCGCGAAAGCGCTCTGTACCACGCGTATTCATTCTCCGTGATGATTATCCCAAGCTTGGAGGTTGTTTACCCGCCAAACCTCGATTTGTTGCCGCCAAAATGGCGACCCCAAGTGGAGTAGGCGATCGTTGATCATCCAGCCGCTTCGTTAGCTGACCGCGGACAGCCTTATCTGCGTCCACGACATTGGAGGTTCTCTGAAGACGACGTGGCATCATGATGAATCTGGAAAAACTTGGATATCGGATCCTGAGTTTCTTGGAAGCTTCTGTCAACATGACGCCGTCTAGTATTGCGCTGCACGCCAACAAGCTTCTATCAATGATGAAGACGGGATACGAGCTAAATGGTGTAAGCCTCAACTAAAAATGCATCTTCGACTCATGCTGACGAGATGCCAATTAGAGCGGAGGAGCTACTATTTTCATAGCACATGGTCTCGGAGGTATCATCGTTAAAAAGGTACGAGCAAATGTTTCCCCTCTATGGCTCAACTTGGCTTACCAAAATCAGGCTATCATACTTGCCTTGAGCTGTCCGGAATATTTCGCCATAAGAGACACTACCTTTGACATCGTGTTTCTGGATACGGTTCATCACGGAACTGATTCTGACGGGGTTCTTGCAGCAGTCGAGACGACTGCCGCTCTCAGTCTTCAGGAAGGCTCACTGAAACCATCTTTGGAGGACGCAAGACAATATTCCGACGCCGTGCGTGAAGTCAATTGCACGTTCATCGACAGATTGCCCGCAGAGCTCGAAATCCTCAACTTTATCGCTACGAGGCGAGTTGAGCTCATTGTCGATGGTTCCGAGATGCATAAGACTCTGGTAAGCCCCCCGCAGTGCAAATAACAATACATGAATCACTGCTTGAAAATCACCTAACGTTATCGGAAAGGTCGTGCCAAAGCTACGGGCGGAGCTGAACTCAACACAAAGCAAAACAACAGCAGTGGACTGCAATCACTTTCAATTGACTCAACTCCCTTCGCCTTCGGACATGCTATACCTACAACTTGCAGAGCTAGTTTCCGAAATGATGACTGCTGCTTTGGCGGACACATCCAAACCAATCTTCTGGCTAGCCCCTCCACCTGGGGCGAGGCAAGCTCCGGGTCCCAGACCCCCACCACCGGACCCAGGTAAGAGTATGAAATTATTCCCACCAGCGACATCTATGTGTAGATAGATTCGCTAAGTAGGCCAGATCCACCGGTCGGTCGTCGAGCCACACATTCGCGAACCTGGTGAAGGCGCTTTTCAACTTTGGCAAAACAAGAAGGAACTTGGTATGTTCAAAATGGTTAGAATAATCTGGACTGGCATTTGAGCCTGACTGAGTGACCTCAGAGTATACAAAGGAGCGTCGAGATAGACTCATAACCCAATTCGGAGATTGGAACGATGTGCACCTAGGACACGACATCAACCCTATGCCAGGAACTTGCACATGGATACAAACTCGCCCGTATTTTGTCCAGTGGTCCAAGTCGAATGCAACCGAGGACTTCTTCGTCTACGGAAGCGCTGGCTGTGGCAAGACACATTTCGCCAAGTCTGTTGCAAGTCATCTGTCGTGGGAGGCTGCTCGCCCAGTGCAAAACATTGTGCTTCCATTCTTTTGCAACGTCATCAGGACTGGAAACAAGTCCCCCCCCCATCATGGAGCACTTCATCAAATCAATTCTCCGATTGAAACCACGTTGGTTTGAGACGTTGGGTGCTCAGTGCCAATACCCAGATGTTGGCGGGAAACCCAGTTTGGCGTTCTTGTTCGATATTCTCCGCCAATTAATGACGAGATTGCAACCAACACAAGGTCCCGCCAAGACGACGACAGTCTTCTTGATCATAGATGGTATCAATGAATGCGAAACGAAGTATGTGAGGGAGTTCCTCCAGCTCGTGGCCAGTCTTGTTGAACATCCAATGGCCCGCATCACCCCGCCACTGCCGCGAGGTACGGTGCCTCCCCTACCTCTCAGCGAGATCTACCCTCGAGAAACGGTCAGATTCAAATTCTTGTTCACATATACACCGAACGAAATCATGGTACTGGCTTCAGCAAGAGCAACACGAATCAAGATGAAGGATGAAGACATCCGAAAGGATATCAGCACATACGTACGCAAGGCTGTAGGAGATCTATCCATGGTCAATTCGACCAAAACCCGATATGAAGAAATATGGATTGGAGAAATGGCAGAATCATTCTTCCTGTTCGCGAATTGCACCATGGAAGATGGTGTGTCAACAGCTAAGGAGCATGAGTATGGATATTCCATGAGCAGACGAGATTTTCCCTGCCCTCAGAAGTTGGCAAATTTCTTCGACTACGACCTTCTTCCTCTCGTTCAGAGCATCGAAAATGATAACTACGCCTTGTCAGCACTGCAATTCATTCTCGGAGCGTTTACCTACGTCAGTGTTCAAACCATCCGTGACGCTCTCGCTTGCCTATACGACAATCCTCGACTCAGATTTTTTGACATTCAGACGGTCTTGTTGCACCGTTGTTCTCGTCTGATAAAGGTATCTGACGTTTTCGAAATCCATCCAATTCACCCGTCGCTCATTCTTCAATTCGCCTCGTACGTTGGGAAGGAGGAACAGCATGCCAACATGGCAGTGCTCTGTCTTAAATATCTCTCCCAGCCAGCCTTCGCACTAGCCGTGGTCATCTCAGATGCAGAGGAAGTGCACCCATTCTACAATTATGCAGCAAATCACTGGCGGGAGCATTTGAGATGCTGAAGAGACAAGCGACTCAGGCTCCTGCCCCAGCTGCGTCATTTCTTTGGATCTCCTGCTTACTGGGCGTGGTGTCGGTATGTGGACGGCCCCTTTGAATCGTCAGGAGTGTTGACACCTCTTCCAATTGCCTTGATACCAGCCGATGCCGCCGACATCACTCATCTCGTCGACGATAGCATCATGATAGATGATCCGGAGACCTACCCTTGGCAAAGCGGGATTTGGGGCTTCTTTCGGCGACTAAAACAGAACACATGGCAGAGGTTCCCCAACCTTGCTAGGTTCGTCGACTCTTTTAGAGAAAGACATTATCATATGATGTGGGATCATCATGGTCTTACGCCTTTGATGTGTGCGGCAAAAGATCCTGGCGGTGGTCTTCCAGACATGATTCACCATTTTCTCCAATGGCCTGGTCAAATCAACCGAAGAGATCCGGTCATAGGAGCGACAGCTTTGCTGTTTTTCTGCAGATTCACCGAGGTGTCAGATGAAAGCATGGTAGGGGAGATACTTGACGTATTTGTCAATGCCGGAGCAGACGTCAACACATCTACGTTCATGGGAGAGACTTGTTTTTGGTTTGCATGCAAAAATGGCAACCTGTTGTTGGTCAACGAGCTTCTTCGCCTTAAAGCACGACCGAACATTGCGGACAAATACGGCTCAACACCAATTTATCAAGCGTTCAGCAGGTGGAGTCCAGATTCTCCTGAGATCATCGAGGCACTCGTTCGTCACGGCGCCGATCTCAATATCAAGTTCCCGGCTCCGAATCAGCTGCTGATTCCGTTAACAGCCGCAATCGTAAATGAGCTTTTCGATGTGTTTCTTTTTCTTCTCAGCACTAATATTGACGTGAACCAACTCGATGACGGCGGATTCACTGCAATTCACCTCTTGGTTCGGCCAAAGTACCTGGGTTGGTTACCGCATTTGCTCGAACGAACGGACTTGGACCTCAAACTTCTCTCAGATGCAGTGTCTAAGTATGGCACATCAATGCGTCAGACGGCACTCTCATTCGCGATCGTAGCACAGAGTTTTGAAGCCGTTGAAATGCTTCTGAGAGCTGGTGCAAGACCCTGCCTTCATCCAGCCTCCAGGAGCGACAGACAGGACGCCGCTCTTCGTTGCCGCGGACTTCTCCAAGACTGGTAGGAATGACTGGAGGTGTGTAACTCTCAGGGACATCATCAAACTAAGCTAACTAAATCTCAGTGGGGATGGCAGCGATCAGTCAGATAACCTGGACATAGCGAAGCTACTGCTCTCGTACAACAGTCCCATCAATACGCTGGATCCTTAAGGCGCCCTATCTTGCGAAATCACCACTAATGAGGGCGATCACTAAGAGGAACTGCGCAATGGTCGAGCTGTTGTTGAAAAACGGAGCAGACCCTACACTAGAAGAAGCGTATGGGCTCCCTGGGCCCCTCGATGCGGCCGTGGACCAAGACGACATTGGAATAGTGAAGCTGCTGCTTGATAACGAGTTACCACCGAGCGTGAATTACGTCCCAAAAGACTTCGACCACATTCTCGTTGAAGCCGCCACGGCGAGTTCCGAGCTGGTGGAAGTTCTCTCGGCCCACGGCGCTGATACCAATCGTTTCCTGTCTCTGGGAGATTCGAGAACGCCTCTCCAATCAGCGATCTGGGAAGGAAACTTGCCTCTCTGCAAGCTATTCACCAAACATGAGCCGGGGCTGGTAAACTACCAAAAAGAAGAAGGACTGGTTTGCGAAACGCCTCTGATCATCGCCGCAAGAGAGGGCCATCTTGACATTGTTCGCCACCTCCTAGATGAGGGAGCCGATCCATATCTGAGGTCATTTCATTACAAAGAAAACCCATTCTGGGCTGCCTGCTCGGGAGCAAACTTTCAACTTGCCAAACTTGTCTACGACAGAGCACCGGAAACCATCGGCATCCCCCTATGACGGCGAAACACCACTCATGAAAGCATGCGAATCTGGTTCGCTCGAACTCATCTCTTTTCTGCTCGAGAAAGGTGCGGATTTCAGACCAAGATGCTCGAGTTACGATTCCTGCGTAGCGAAGGCCTTCTCGAGCGACGCGGGCGCACCCCCGTACAAGATCATCGACATGCTGATCAAACATGGTCTTGGCGTGAATGATGTCGTCAGTTCGGCTGGGTATACAGTGCTTGGAGAAGCCTGTCGAAGGAGGAACCTGCCGGCTATGCGACTGCTACTTGACATGGGAGCTGACCCGGTCAAAGGACAGAGATGTCCAGGCAATGATTTCCATGAGAGGTGCTGGAGAAGCGCAATGCACGTTGCCGTGTATAATGAGGAGTTGGGAGCTAATGATGTCTTGATCGAACACCCGAGATTGTCCGAATTCATTGGACACGTTGATTACTACGGAGAGACGATTCTGCACACCAATGGTTCATCAATGACGGCTAAACATATTGCAACGAGAACTCACCTCGCATGCGAGAAATTGAGAGAAAGGTCCGGCGTGGATCATTTTGCGGCGATGCTGGATGCCAGGAGCCTCAGAGGGCTGACACCTCTAGTTGACGCCCTTGGCTACCGACGACCGTCACAAGGCTTTGAGCAAACAGGCGCTGGCCAATGTCAGCTACGTAATACGTCGGTATGTTTCGGAGTTGATGGCTGCGCCAGAGAGAACACTAGGCAAGCATGTTCACATTATTCAAGACTTGTCGCGCTTTCTTTTGCTTCGACGAGGTTACGACGAACAAGCCGTGCGACTGATGCAGTCGTTCTTTGCGGATATATGGGTCAGAGAAACAGATAGCGAGTTCGAGGATACAGTATTTTGCGGTTACTACTGCGACGAATGCGGCAATGAAGAAGGGGACGGCAAGATATATACCGGTCGGTATTGTGTATGGAATACCGGGCAATGTTGCTTCGAGGACTACAAAGGTGTTCATCAATTGGTAGGGGTCCCCATCATCAAGGACCGAAAGATGTTGGATCTTAATTCCATCGAATTTGTAGCCGTCGTACAGTTTCTGGCAGAGAAATTTGTCACGCAGGCGAAGATGTTGAGGAAGATCTTGACGGAGAAGGGTCTGGAGCGGAAGCAGATTCAGACGATACGACGCTTTCGCTCGCCTTCTTGCAAGCTCTGGGATACCTTGAGTTCCGGCGGAAAGCATGGAGTCCATTCCTACCATTGGCCAGAGAGGTCTACAAACGAATTGAGCCATGGGAGTGTCTGGTGGAGAGACAAAGGAAGAGGTTCCGAGAATGGATTTGGCATACCGAGATGCAGTCTTGGAGGTTGAAAAGTGAGCTCGATTATTTCCTCGAATCCGGGACGAAGGTTGCGTACAAGGACATCGAGGTCACAAAGGCCGAACGGATCCTAGAGGATGTGGGCTGGCTTTTCTGGTAACGTCTGGCCTTTAAGATGGATCTAAAGGTCAAGAAACCTGTGTAGAGATGGTAGGAAAGTGGCGGAGATGAAGATATTGTATTTACGGGAGTTTAGGAAAGACTCGATCAAAGTTGAACTACCAGAGGGGAAACCTTTGCTTTATTCCAATCCAATGAACAAACCGATGCGCAAACAAGCTCAAGTGAGGAGAGTTACACCTCATAATACGGTTGTGATTTCGTAGAGAGTCTCCCAGTTTCAGGTGAGAGGAAGAGCATGGAACCGAAAAATGAAATTGAATTGGAAATTTCATAGCTACTGAACTCATTCCGGAGAAACTGATCCAGGAAACCGGAATATTGCCTGCGCTGCTCCAAGTGAACGATATGGGCTCCATCCGTAATGGTGAGCCATTGCGAATTCGGAATATTTTCTTGCCCAAGGTTCGACTACCAAGTCCGACGCTTCATCAAACTCTCCGTTGATGATCAGAGTCGGCGGCTTGATCTCCTTACTCCTCTCAATGCATTCGAAGGCTGCAGCACATGTCAGCCACTGTCACATCTACAAGAATTCATTGGCAGAAGGTACCTTCTATCACCTTTCATGCTCCCAACAACGCTTATCTCGCTTGGCCCGTTAATGGTCGTGTATACCGTGGGATCCTTTTGCAGCTCCGCGAACGCTTCCGCCAGAGGCTTGGAAAAAGGCCAGACGCGACACAAGTGGACCTTGTAGTATTCCATGACGGCTGCCTGGTACTCTTCCAAATCATAGTCTTTAATCTTCTCCTCTTTTTGGAATGCTTCCTGGACATCTTTTCGCATCTCTCTCAGCCAATTGCGCTGCGTCGTTTCCCAGAGTCTCAAGCTCGGTGACGCAGATCTGTCGCGGCGACCGCAGCTAGCATACCTTTCCAGGAATGGCCGTAAAGATGGAAATCATCGACCCCAAGGTGAGCGAGCAGGTTCTCGCGCCGGATACGAACAGCGAGATTATCCTCAAAGACTCATCGCCTTGTGTTTCGGATAGTGAGTGGACTGACCACACCAAATCTCATCGTACATGATGACAGGTTTCTTCGTCTGCTTGTGGTAGTAATCGAAGCGGCGCGAGGTAAATGTGAGGGATCCCAGGCCCTGCATGGAGTGCGAACACAGACCTCCCGGTCGATAGATCACCAATGACCCGGAGTAGGTTTGTGGATTCGAGTCCGACGGAAGAGAAGGGTAAGCAAAGGGTAGTTTGCCTTCTGTCCCTCTGAGAATAGCCATAGTGGCTGAATATGAAGCGTTCAGACCTTGCGGACTGATAACTTGATAAGTTTGTGCGTATGGGCTGAAGCTTGGTAGATATCGAGAGTTTGATCAAAATCACCCATACTCTGCTCGGGACGGACTCCTGAAATCATTAAAGAATGCTGATCAAAGAGGCTCCTTTGTGCCGGATGAGCCTTCATGCGGGAGCAGAAGTTCCGTGCATGTCACCAGGTGTTGGAAAGAGAACAACGTCAGTACTGCACTCTAACGAGGGGGTCGGCCATTCAATGTTAGGTTCAGACCAGACAACTAGGTAATTCAACCAGATAGGGAACGGTTCTTCGAGGATGCTCCAGTCAGACCAGGCATCCGTGGTACTTCATAATTTATCCGCCCCCGTTCAACACTGGCTTGATCGGAGCCCAGGCATTACTTGGGGGCTTTTTCTTCTTAGATAAAAAAACAACAAAGACCGAAATATATTGAAACAACCCAATACCATATGTCAAATAGCAACGACGATCTACTGGATCGTCAGATTTGGGACACTGATTGTCACGAGCCAGGATGAGATCGTAGGGCAAAGGGCTTATCAGACTATCCTAGGGAAGTATATAGAAGGGGAACACCAGGTAGCCCCTTAGGTAATAGGCTATCCTAGGGAAGTCTATAGAAGGGGAGCACTAGGTAGCTCCCTAGATAAGTCCTCTAGCTTTTATATACCCTTATATAGTAGGTTAGAGGGCTAGAGAAGAATAAATATTTAACTTTATACCTATCTATACTAACTCTCTTACTCTATATTATACCCTTTTATAATACGTTCTTCTCTCTTACTTATACTAATAGCGGTATAGACCGTTAGAGTAATATAATCTATAATAATATAATACCTACCTATAGGTCTACTAGGGAGGTAGGATCCCCTATTAGATAGGAGCTACTAAATAGCTAAACTTAGGATAAGATACCTACTAATTAGAATAGCAAAGAGGGTATTAATAAAGAACTAGTTAATTGATTAATAGAGGCTAAATTAGATTATCTTATTAAGGAGGAAGAAAGGAAGAGTTAACTAAAGTATAAATAAGAGTATCTTAAGGCTTTAAAAGCTAGCTAACTATTAACTCTAATAGATAACCCTATTACTTACTAAGTAGTTACTAATAATAACCCTGAGGTAAAGAAGCACTAGTTAGAACTTTAGGGGAAGCACCTCCTAATACTTAGGTATAAAAGGGGTACCTAGACTAATTATAATTAATTTGTATTTAATCTTAATATATAATCTAAAATAAATAAGATTATATTAGACCTTAAGAAAGTATTATATACTACTAGGTGCCTAGAAGGATTAGTAATAAAGTAATAGACCTTATACTTTTCTATTAAATATAATAATAAGGCAAAGAATATTACTTAGGTAATAATAGAGAACTAGTTAACTAATAGTATAGCTAATAAGAGGTCTAGGACCCTTAATATATAAACTTAGCTTAAATAAGCTTACTAATAACTAGGATAATTATACTAGAGCTTTATTAATTATTATAAAGGGATTAAAGTAGAGAGCCCCTACTAATAACTAGAGGAGATCTAGGTAGGTAATATAATAGCTAGGCTAGACCCTAAGCTCCAATACTATATTATAGCAAATAGATTAATAAAATCGCAGCTTAACCTTAATATAAGGGCTAGAAATACTAAACCTATAGTTAATATATAAGTATATAAGGCGCTAGTAAGGGACTAGGGGACTAACTATAAGGAATAATAGTCAGAGGGCTAAACTACTAATCTAGAGGAATAGACTAAGGTTATAAGGGGGGATTATAGCTATACTAATACCTACTAGGAGCATACTAAGGACTTACTATAGGATACTAAGAGGGAAACTATCTATTATAATTATAAAAGAAAAGGCTATATCTCACCGAGGTACCTATACTATAAGAAGTATAGCTACCACTATTATAAAGGAAAACCCTGCCCTAGTGAATAACTAGAGGAGGACTAGGTAGCTATATAAGTAGTTTAGTAGGATAGGAACTAGCTATATTCCTTTGAAATAATAATATAGGTCTAAGTTGCAGGTAGCTAGAAGACTAGTACTATACTTATTTAATTATAGAGCTAATAAGAATATTATAAACTAGAGGGTTATAACTAATACCTAACTAGAGGCTAATAACTTAGAACCTATAAGGGGAATATAGGTATCTAAGGGACCTAACTATAGTATATAGAAGTTAGTAACCTAAATAACTAATAGTATAGGTATCTAGCAGATAGTTTTATATAACTTCAGGATTAGTAATAGTAATAGCTATAATACTATCCTAGGGATCCCTTAGTATATAGTAGAGTACTCTAACCTTAATTAGAGGGAGTTAGGCTAGACCTTTCCCTTATATAAGAAAAGCATTCGCCCTATTATAACTAGAAAGGAGCTTAGGCGTATTAAAGATAAAGTAAGAATAGTACTTATAGGCATACTATAGTTTAACTAGATATTAACTACTACCTACCTAGAGGATACTAAGGAGCCTAAAGATACTAGGAATACTAAAATAAATATCCTACTAGAGTACTAGGATTTTAAGAAGGTATTTAATATTAACCTAGTAGGGATTATAGTAGAGTTTAGGAATACTAGGAGCTACCCTATTAACCTAGAGCCCAGGACTAAGCCCCTATTTAGACTAATCTACCTACTAGCTAAGAAGGAATTAGAGGAGTTAAGGGACTATATCTATAACAAGCATATAAGCTATAGATAGATAAAAAGTACTAAATTCATAATGTTTTCATACCTATGCAATTAGAGCCCTTTTTTAGCTTAGCTATCTTACTTTGAGATATCCTAATTAATAATAATAATAATATCTATATAGTAGACTATATTATTACCTATAGGGGCCCTAGATATAACTATTAGTACCTCATTAAATAGAAGGGGTATAGCGAACTAGATAATTCATAGGAGCTATAACGTAATATATCTATAGATTTATAAAATAACTACGAAGCCTAATTGCAGGCAGAAATATTATGATCCCTATATAATTCAATAGGTAACTAGTAGTTAGTTAGAAGCAGGGCACGCTAGCTAGGTATCTCAATTCACTAGCCCGAAGGCCCCTAACGAGGCGGAAAGAGATAAGGAAAATGCCTAAAGGTAACTAAATACTACCTAGAGATTATTAGTAGCTTACTAGGGGCGCTCCTAAAAATTTTAAATCTACTAAGTACTAGCGCCTATCTCTTTAGACCTATTATCCTTATTACTAGAGTTAGTAGTAATTACCTTATAGTTCTAAAATATATTAGAAATATTAACTAGATAAGTACTAGTGAGGTCTTAGTAGGGCTTATATAGACTTATAACTTTATTATAGGAGTTAAGCAACTCCTAGGCGTATATAGCTTATAACTCCTATGCTTTAGTCTATCTTTATATTAACTACTCTATTTTAGTATAATAATAGCAGAGCTCCTTATACTATTTATATAATAACTCATTCTACTTTTCTACCTCCTTAGAGAGGTGCTACTAATAAGTAGCAGCCTCCTCTAAGGTAGCTACCTAGTAGTCCTCTATCTCTATAGAGATCTTAGCCTCCTTAGCTTTATACTTCTTAAGTATAATATTAGTATTATTCTTCTTAGCTTAGAAGGCCTTCTTAACTATACGCTAAGTAGCGAGGATCTCCTCCTAAATATAATTAGAAACTAGTAGTAAGGTATTAGAGAGGTACTAGGTAACTTACCTTATTCTTAGTATACTGGGCCTAAATATTAGGCTTAGAACTACCCTTATCTATAAGGTGCTTAAGCTTATTAATAGCGCTTATTATATAATAAGTAAGCTATAGAGAGTTAGTAGCTAAGAAGTAGAAAATAATATATAAAACTTATATTAATATAGGCCTTTCTATTACTTATTTTAGTATAATACTTATATTTAGTAGACATATTTAAAATATATATAAATTAGTAATAAATTTTAAATCTAAAGCTAGCAAAGCATTAGATAAATACTAGCTAAGGATTAGGTGCTTATTATTACTCTTAAAATAGATAATTAAGCTTATAAGGAGCTTAATCTTAGGGATATTATCCTTAGGCAGCTCCTACTTTGCTTATACTAGGAGGTAGCAGCAGCAGGAGCATGCCTAGAGCTTACTTACTATAGGGATATAGGAGGTATTTAGTATACTAGTAGGTAAGGGAGCAGCATTAGCAGCAGAAGATATAATAATAGATTTATTATATAGTAATTAAGATAAAGTTAATGATAGGGGAGTAGGAGGCTAATAATAAGTTATTAGTAGTAGTATTAGTATTATAAATCTAAAGAAGTAAGAAGAAGGATTTTAGTAGGGCGAAATTTTAAATAATATTTATATTTTTTTTAACTTAATACTAAAGTTAGCTTTTTATATAGCCAAAAGGAAGATAATCCCTAGATTATTATATTATTTAACTTTATTTAACCCTATTATATATAGGGAGGTATTAGGTAATTACTAGATAACTACTAGCAACCCTCTATATTATAATAATAACCTCTTTTACCCCTAGAGGGAGAATATCTTTATTACCCATATATAGCTACTAAAAATATAATAATAAGTAGAAAACATAATAATTTGAAGGGTAAATTTAAAATAATAAAAATAAGCCTAAATAATAATACGTTTTTGTTGGAAGCCCAGTCGGCGGTTCGTCGCCGACCCGACCGGCGCCACGTCGGGCCGCTCGGACCCACCTATTGCGCCGATTCAACTAATAGGAGGGCCAGGACCCTATATATAAGGACTGCCTATATAGCTATTATAACTACTAAACCTACGATAGATAGATATCACGAATAACTATAGTATTATAGAAGAACCCTATCTTTCTAGT